>JAPCYP010000269.1:0-139351 GCA_035048595.1 Echinosophora koreensis
GTGCATCTAGGAAGGCCATCATTCTCTTCTTCCAATAGTCGTAATCTGTTCCATCAAAGAGTGGAGGTCTGTTGATAGCTTGTCCTTCTGCATCCATGGTGATAGGATCGTACTTCCTCAGCACTTGTTAGATGCTCAACCCTTTCGAGGCTGAGCTCTGATACCAACTGAAGTTGACACAGGCAAACACAAGAAGGGGGGGTTGAATTGTGTTTGTTAATATTTTTCGAAAACAGCCTTTTCAAAAAGATTTTCTCACACAAAGTTAAGGAGACAGAATAAAGCACACAGAAAAGAAGTCTTTTGAAGGATTAACAAATTCAAGTTCAAATCCCCACAGTTAGTATAAATACGTAAAACAAAAGAGATAAGGGATAAGAAGATTTACACAAGATGTTTTATCCTGGTTCACTCTCTTCCAACCAAGAGCTACGTCCAGTCCCTTCTACTTGAAGGATTTTTCCACTATTTTCAAATAGATTACACCAAGTATTCAACACCTCTCCAGGCTCACAAGTATTTCTTTCTTACCAAGCCTCTTCAGGCTCTACCTCTAATAAAGAGTTTTGATATCTTTGATCTTCTAACTCACTATATGTGAGAGTATGAAAGTTTAAGATCAGATAAATATTATAGCAATATTCAAACTATAATATTACAGACTTTTGCTTTTGAATGAATAAGAAAATATTTGCTTCGCGAGAGATTTCTTGAGATTTCTTTGTATACGCAAAAGTTGTTTCTTCAAAAGCTTTAGTCTTCTATTTATAGGGTCCTTGATCTTCTCTTCAGAGTCTTCAACGGTTGTATTTGAAATACCCGTTTAGAAATAGAGTCAACTAGGTAAATATCCGTTGTGACTCAGCTTGCTCGAGGCCTTTGTACTGTGAGACAAATTCTTGCATGAAAAAGCACACCTCTGAGCAAAAGCAGCTTGCAAAAAAAATTTTTGCCTCCTTTGTACAAGTTCCAACTATATCAGCGTAAAAGGTGACAGGGTACAAAAACGTTTTGCATTGTACTATTCTGCTTTTTGCAAGTCCTGACTTGTACTATGTCTCTCTCAATGGAACAAGGCAAAAGGAATCGTTAATAGAAAACGAGAAGAACCATTATAAATGAAATGAATATCAATCATAAGAAATAAATTCGCTTTGGTTCAAATTGGTATAAATGCTTAAATAAAAAATCTTCGTCCAGCAAACTAGCGTAAAGGCAAGATAAGCAAAAAGAGTTTTAAGGCTTCGTCCACTGACGTGGCAACCAAAACTTCGTCTACTCAAAACAACGGTCTTGCCAGTACCTGAGATAACTAAAATCTCCGTCCAGTGACGTGGCAATAGCAGACTAAGGGCTCTCGTCTACACGAAGAGAAATTCTCCGTCCACTAAAAGCATTCAAGCGCTCGTCCACTGACGTGGCACTGGAGTTATAATGGAGAGTGGACCCGACCATACTTTCAGCATAGATATTCAATAGAAAATATATGGACGCGGATTTGCAAGGAGAAAAGACTTAACATTTTAGCTTATAAGAACAGAGATTCTTTAAGGCTAAAGGCACTTGTTAGATTTAAAGCATTAACACTTTGCTACACAAAATTAATTCTTATTGTTAACATCAAAACCTAGAGATTATTTAATCCAAATCATTTTGGTTCCAACATATACATCATGAAATAGTTAGAAAGGGAGAAACTCCAAGCATCATGACGTTTAAGTAGGATAATGATAATTTTTACCACATCAATGACCATAACCTCAACTTTTGTCGTACCAAAAAGTATAATACGAAAGCATTCACTTCTGGGAATGAAGTTCAATTCATTGGGTGACCTTTCAAATTTTTATCATTAATTCACTTTTGTACTCAGTCACAATAATTCATAAACTTAATTCAAAATATTCTTGAAAATATTTTCTCACTTTTGCTACTTCGGGAGCATATTTGAGAGTCATAACAATAGATCATTTTTTTTTCTCTCTAAATTTCCTTTGTTTCAAAATATATTATGATCAAATTGATCTTTTAGACTTCAATCATGATCTAATGGGCTAGCTCTTCAGGAACTATACCATAAATATTCATATAAATAATTACCAAGAAAAATCATTGATTTTGTCTAGCTAATCCTTCGGGGATTGTTGCACAATAATTTCTTCCAGAAATTATAACGAGTAACAAAATTAATATCAATAAAGATAAAATATGATAAATAAAAGAAAGATAAGATAAGAACAAAAATCAGGACAAAGAAAATATGCACACAAAAAGGTTTAGTTCTTCAGGAACTAACCATGGTATCATTATTCTTATAAATGATTACTATGAAAAATCATTATTTTGTGCAATCCTACAGGGATGCTTGAATATCAAATTATTCCCGAATTTATCATAAGTGACAAGATAATGTGGCAAAATTCACAAGAAAATTTCTATCGATGAAACACTACTATACTTTCATACTAAAAGTAACATGAAAAACAAAAGTATAAGAGAAGGATATAATCACCCAAGAAGAGTGAGAAGAAACAAACATTTTTTATACAATCTCCAAATCGATTCAGTCATTGCTCCTATGGTAGAGTCTCGTGCTGATAACGTGTTATGAAATTAACCAAAACAAGAGCAAGTATTATAACTATAGAAGAATGGAGAGATAGGAGAAAGAACAAGAAGAAAGTCTTTGTATTATGCTCTACAAAGGTGCAAACTTTACAATGTTACATGGGTCCTATTTATAGGACATAAGTCTTGTAACCTATAAGACTATTAAAAGCATAAGCATAATGAGTCATTTACATATGAAATTGAGAGTTGTAACTTATGAGTAAAACCCATTTACTCATGGGAGTTATAGGAGCATCCTAGGGAATATGAAATGGTTTGAGGAGATGGACATCCACTAAATATATATTCATAACAATATTCATACAACTATTATATATACATTGCCTCACTCTATTACTCTACATAGGTCACAGTTAAAGAGAAAAAAGTCACATGTAATCAAAACCAATATAATATGTATCCCTATCAATGGTCCAGAAAAGAATAGCATGATTTCTATTTACTGCTTGTTATGCAATAAATGAGTTGAACTCTGTTTATTTTCACAACAAAAGTTTTTTTGATAGGATTTCAACATAGAAGCAGGTCAAAATTAATATGGATTAACCCCACATTCATTATCATCAGCTGCCTTTTAGCCACGTTTTTAAAGGATATATAATTCCAGATAGGAAAGTCTTCTCACCCGCACCACCTCCAGAGTGACAAAGTCATTTTAAGATAACGGCAACACTTTTAGTGGAATTTTGTCTCACACCAGGAATTTTTAGCACTTAGTATATTAGTAGAAGGAAATGGCATATATAATAAATTGCCTCCACACAACTCTCTCATCCTAATATAATTGATTAGATGTTTGCAAAAAAAGTTAACAAAAATCTATAGATAGGAGGTTGCACAATATGGTGACATCTATCTTGCTTAGAGCAAATAAACTTGTAAAAGTCCATTATTGGTAACTTTGGCCCCAAAATATATATATATATATACTGCAAATTAGTTATGTTAATCACACGAATAAGAAAAAGGCTAAAGTAGGATATTCAACTACATGGAGTAGGATTACATTTTTGGGTTGATAAATATGTTTGGGAAAAAAAAAAAATCATGTATTCAACTTCAATGTTTGAGTTTGACATATATAATTTACTGCTTATTATATTAGTACGTAACTCTTAAGTGTTTACCTACTAGTATCTATGACCTGTGCGTTGCACGGGAAAAGTAGAATATTCTAAAGTTAGACTAATTGTAAATAAGATTTGAGGAAAAAATAATATTTATAGTGTTGTGATGTAATTCAACCTATTTAGTTTAAGTCTTTTCTGAGTTCAAAGACATTGGGGGCAACTTGTGACGAGTCCAATGCATGCTAATTCCAATTAGATTATGTGTTGAGTCCATTGTACTGAGTCCAACCATATTCAGTTTATTTAGTTTAAGTGTTTTCTGAGTCCAAAGATATTGGACACAAGTTGTGATGAGTCCGATACTACAAAGTAAATCAAAATTGCATCTAGCAAAAGAAATTAAAATTGGTAACAAAAGTACATATACTACAGTCTAAGAGTTAAACTCATCAATATTGATTCAGAAAGCAAAATCTTCACTTTCTAACTCTTCATGAAGTAGACTAATAGGGAGAGCGTCCTCGTGGTCCTACTCGACCAATTCTTCAAGCACATAAGTGTTTCAAGTTCTTTTACTATCAAATCCTTCTCCAACTTTGCTGCTCTCCACTCTTTATGTTGAAGTCTTTAATTTTGTTATGCTAATGACAATCTTCAACATCAGAGAGTAAACTAACACAATGAGAATTCTTAAAGAACAATGCTATGGTAGAACAAAATGCAAAGACAGAAAGAAAATATACATGATTTACATCCTTCTTTACCAATAAGAAAAACAGTTGTATTATTCTAACAACCAGAATACGACAACCATAGGACAACTTGCACTGTAGCGCTACTACTATTTTTTTATTTTTATTTTTTACAAATTCTGACTTTTTTTTTTTAAAATAAAAATTTTATTTATACAAAAAATCCATTAATCAGATAATGAACTGAATTAACCAGATATTTGTACCTGATTAACCAGATATTTGCACATACTTAACCAAAATTTTATTTCTCAAAAAAAGTCATTAACCAGATAATGAACTGAATTAACCAGATATTTGTACCTGATTAACCAGATATTTGCACATACTTAACCTCAAATTTTTTTCCCTCAAAAAAAGCCATTAACCAGATAATGAACTGAATTAGCCAGATATTTATACTTGATTAACCAGATATTTGCACATACTTAACCAAAATTTTATTTCTAAAAAAAAGCCATTAACCAGATAATGAACTGAATTAACCAGATATTTGTACCTGATTAACCAGATATTTGCACATACTTAACCAAAAATTTTATTTCTCAAAAATACTCATTAACCAGATAATGAACTGAATTAATCAGATATTTGTACATACTTAACCAAAAATTTTATTTCTAAAAATAATAAAATTTTTAATTCTTCAAAAGAAAGTCAAAATTTGAAAAAAAAAATAAAACAAAATTTGTAAAAAAAAAAAAAAAAAAGGGTAACGCTACAGTAACACTACACTGTTCAACTATATGGGTTGTCCCGTATAGTTGTCGTATTCCAGTTGTTAGAAAAACATTTTTGTAAGAAAAATATCACAAGCAAAATATACATGAGGTGTTGCTAATAATTTGAAAGAAAGTAAAAACTTGCCACGGAGCATATGTTGGCTTCTAAATGTTTGTATAAAATTTTTGAATTTCGAATTTTTTAACATATAAGATTAAGAATTTTATAAACTTATATCTTGATAGTGTTTTTGACTCATGCAATATATAGTGTTTATGTAAAATGTTCAACCCCGTGTGTCATCTTTTATCTATAATTCCTATAAAGATAGAAGAAAGAAATTAAAGTTACACTATAAAGAAAAAAATATATAAATTGTCAGAGTCATGAGAATAATTGAATAGTATTGAAATAATATTTTTACAAAACTAAAGTGAGAGTTCCCTATAAAAAAGAAAACAACTTAGTTTTTGAAATGAAGTTTTTAAATATATATTGTTAATAATAACAACTTAATGTACTATTTTCCTTCATGTATTGTAACGAAGCTATAAATGATTTTGGTGTAAACTAAAGAAATATTAGTAAACTAATATCAGCACACGATATTCAAGAAATATTGGTGTAACCATTTTTCTTAACGAAATGAAAATATTAAAGAAAAGTAAACTAATATCAAAATGAGTCTCGATACAGGGGGTTGTAAATCTTCTGATAACAAATATGACCATATCTCATTATCCCTTGTCTTCAACACTGACAGTATCAGTCTCATTTATGTTTTGGGATGAGCTTGTATCCCATGACATCAAACAAATTGAGCTCTCTTAAATCTTATGACTACATGCAAATTGTTTAAATGCATACCATCCATAGTTTTGAATTTTCCTTTATTTTTCTAGTTATTCATGATGAATTCAATCACGGTTGAAAATAATAAATCCTTGGTTTGCATTTAGTCTTTATGCTCATTGCAGCCATAGAGCTTCTGTCTCTCATCCAAATGTTGCTTTCTCACTTTGTGAACCTTGATTTTGTTTCACCATAAAAGAAGTAGGAAAGGCCATTCTCCATTACGAATCCATTTTCCTGAATCCAAATCTCAAACTTCAGAGCTGAGAATCAGAAGACACAGTCAAAACCCAGGAGTAAAAACAACCTACAAACATTAACCACACAAGACAGAAATAATCACTACCTAATGCTCAAACCAATTTGTAAATAAGTTAGTAAGAAGGGAAAACAAACACAGCCTCCTTTGGTGTGACTAAATTCATCAACTTAGAACATTGCAATGAATAAAGCATCATCACAGCAACATCTCACACAATATGAAGCCTTAGTATCTAAGCATGATATTTTTATGGTGCTTTCATTGGTCTTGCAACAAACAATAGAAACGATGGCAAGTGATGATGCAAGAAAAGGTACACCACATAATATCAGAGTTTCCATTACCAAAAAAAAAAACTCATTAACACTTCAGTTAGTGCAGGGAAACCACATGCTGCACTCAAGGAAAAAAATAAAAAGAAATAACAAAAATCAGGAAAAATAGAGAATTCATCTGCAAAAGACCCAGAGTATTTAATTTTTTAAAAAAAAACGTTGCAAAGTTTAGTTTAAGATGTGTCTAAAGCAGAGAACTTAGCACTCAAAGTTCATGTTCAAGCTAAACATATAGAATGATCTCAAGTATAAAGAATTATAGTAGTAACTATAAGGATTTTCTAAAAGTATGAGCAGTAGTTAATATTGAGATTGAGAAGCTTCTATTGAGACAAAAATAAAATTCCATTCTACCTTTCAAGAAGCTTTCCAATCGGTGCTCCAAGAAGGACATGTTAGAGAAAGTGAATCTTAGAAGGTGCAAAATAGGAAGGGACTTTATATAATAAAACATGTCAGTTTAAATTTTGCCAACTCTGTAATTAATAATCCTGAGTTATAATGACAATGATAATGATAATGCTTCTAGGTAGTGCAGATGTTGCAAAGCCTTGCATTCTAACCCTTTTGAATATGCATATAGTCAACTGGGCTCCGTACCACAGTCAAATATAGTGAAATGTTATAAGAGGCTTGCACAAACTTTTCCTTCTTTCCTAATATCCTACAAAAATTTCATTCCAACAAATAAGATGCAATTTTAATAAACAGATGTCTTCATGAGGACTTATTAGCATTTTTTTTTTACCACAAACTGAAAAAATGTCTTCATGAATTTATCATTTGTTATACAACTAAAAACTTTATAGAACTTCTAAGAATGAACAAATAGAAATTTTTTTGAAGTAAAACATAGTAACCTGAACAAATATTTCAAGCATAATGCTAGTGTAATGGTAGCTTCAACAATAAACTAACACAATAGAGAATTCAAAGGCTAGATAGAATACTCAAGGAATTATTGCAAATTATTGCATTCTCTTAAATGTATCTTTTCATTAAGCAGGGAGCTTTCCTCTTGCATAAGCTTAACATAGGTCTAGAACACGGTCAAAAAAAAAAATTCATATACACAAATGATATATATCAGTAAGCAATGAGAGGCAATTGGCTTCTCAACCCAGAAATCAATGACCACGATAGAAATTTTAAAACTAATAATAATAAAGTAAATGATACTTATAAGGTAGCTTTACCTTTTTCCTTTTGCACTTCTTGGTGGAAGCAGAGTTGTCCCTATGTCCACCCGTAGCAGTACCCTGAAAATTTCAGTTATTAAAATATTAACACAAGACCGCTTAGAAAAACACAATCACGATGGTAGAGGACTAAATTTATACAATAGTAGACATAGCTTGATTTGAGGTTGAAGAACATCTATCTGAAAAATCACTTTATGTAATAAATAGCATTCTCAAGTCCTCTATAATATCCAATAGCATTCTTCCTCTCTTTCATATGTACATTCAAGGTTACATATACTGAGTTAAATACGTAGACATCACAAAGTTCAACACTTTACATCAGAGTTAATCACTCAGCTATCATAATTACGCATTTAACAAAACTAATACAAAATAAAGCTATCAAGAGAGGGTTCTTTTTCTTATGCTTCCTTGCACATACTTCAAACATTTAGTTCATTCATCTGGAAAACACCACAAACTGAATGAGACAATAATCTCATTAGATAGATAAGATCATTCAAATGAAAATCTTCATACATGTAGTAATTTCCAGCTGTTTAACAAAAGTTTCTCTTCTACATTTTAAAACTGAAAATTTGGAATATACATAATTTTACATGCTAATTCAGTTCTAACACTTGAATGAGTGAAGCTACTAGCAAGGAACTTTGGAGCTAACCTCCATTTCAAGGGTTGACCCTTTTCATACATAACACGTTTCTGAGCTAGGAAATGGCCCCCATTTTAAGGGCTGGCCCCTTTTCTTAATGTAATTCAATCAACAGTATTATGAAGATTATAAACAAAGGAGAAAATAGATTAGAGATCTAAACTACCCACCTAAGCAACTAAAGATAGAAGTTTAAGTTTCTTGTTGCACTTCCAAAACAGTAGTAAATCTGTTTTTCCTTCCTCTCTTTGATCATTAACCAAGCTCCTTCCCAGCCTCTAGAAACTCCTTCTATCTTGCAAATTACAATAGAAGAATAGATATTTTTGGGGGAAATAGAAATTAGAAAAAATTCAGTATAGGAAAAACGAACCCTTCAAAACCAACAGCTAACAGCCAGGTCACACACACACCCATTTTACCTTATGGAAATTAGGAGAAAAAAAAATACAAACACAGAAACACAAAATATGCAATATGCAATCTAAGTACAAAATATGCTCTATCAGAACCCAAAGAGAAAAGAAACCAAAGCATGCATCCTAGAGGCGAAGAAGAAGTAGAGGAAGAATGAGAGTATGTGTGTGTGGATGAAATCATAGACAAAAGGTTGAAAGAAGGCTCCACTGCAGTTGTGCTGGTGGGTTCGTCGGCGAAAGGAGTTGTGCCGGTGAGAGTCTTCGGATCGGAAGAGTTTCTGAAACAAAGAAAGAAAAAAAAAGAAAGTGGAGTGAAAGAAAAACACAAAAAATGAGAGAGAGAAGAAGATCTAAAATGAAAATGAAAATAAGAAGAAGATAGGAAGATAGGAGGCTGGAAAAAAAATGCAGGATTTTGAAATTCAAAATTTTGACCTTTGGGGAGAAAAAGAGAGAACCGTGGGTCTGGAATGGAATAGAAAGGTATACGAAAAGTAATTTAATGGGATTTGCATTTTGCAACATAAAAAGGCTAGGTATGAGCATTTTGCCGCTTAAGCAATTTTTGAAAAATTGCCATAATTGGATTGTTTTCTTAGAAGTGTGTTTAAGAAGCTACTCTCTCTAATGTTGACATGTGTACAAAATTTCCCTCAATGTAGTTTAGCTTTGTATAATGTTTAGATTAGATGCAATCTAAGTACAAAATATGCTCTATCAGAACCCAAAGAGAAAAGAAACCAAAGCATGCATCTTAGAGGCGAAGAAGTAGAGGAAGAATGAGAGTATGTGTGTGTGGATGAAATCATAGACAAAAGGTTGAAAGAAGGCTCCACTGCAGTCGTGCTGGTGGGTTCGCCGGCGAAAGCAGTTCTGCTGGTGAGAGTCTTCGGATCGGAAGAGTTTCTAAAAGAAAGAAAAAAAAAGAAAGAAAGAGTGGAGTGGAGTGGAGTGAAAGAAAAACACAAAAAATGAGAAAGAGAAGAAGATCTAAAATGAAAATGAAAATAAGAAGAAGATAGGAAGATAGGAGGATGGAAAAAAAATGCAGGATTTTGAAATTCAAAATTTTGACCTTTGGGGAGAGAAAGAGAGAACCGTGGGTCTGGAATGGAATAGAAAGGTATACGAAAAGTAATTTAATGGGATTTGCATTTTGCAACATAAAAAGGCTGGGTATGAGCATTTTGCCGCTTAAGCAATTTTTGAAAAATTGCCATAATTGGATTGTTTTCTTAGAAGTGTGTTTAAGAAGCTACTCTCTCTAATGTTGACATATGTACAAAATTTCCCTAAATGTAGTTTAGCTTTGTATAATGTTTAGATTTAGATTAGATTAGATTAGATAAATATTGCTGGTATGGAGGTTGCAAATTAGTGTTCTCCTATTGAGGTTCCAGACCCAACTTCGCGGAACACTAATTAGGTTAACACTTAAGACATGGTCGGCAAAAACCTGCTTCAAAAGATACATGTTAGTAATACTTAAGTCGCCAAAAGACAAATATAAAAGGAATCGTGTGTACATAAAAAGAATAAAAGGTTTCCCAATAAAAGGAATCAAAGGTCCACCCTAGAAGAGATGGGCTATTGCAAGTTGTATGGAAAATAAATAAAAATGTTTTTGATATTGACTTACCTTCAATGTGCATTTATGTCTTTCATTTGATGTAGGGATTAAAGTAATAATTCGAGGACGAATTCTCTTAAAGAAGGAGGATATGATAGAGGCCAAGGGGGGCAAGTCAACTTTGCAACAGGAATGATATGAGCCCAATAAAGAGCATGGATCAAGAAGCAATTCAAGGACTTGGTGGGCCCATGACAAGAACTAGAATTAAGAAGGCCCAACAAGCTCTAATTCAAATGGTGGTTATTATAATGGAAGCAAGCCCAAGTGCAAGTCATGATGACATGGAGCCCGATAATGAACTAGTTGACTTGTTTTGACTGTATCTGGAGCTACGGATCTCCGATTGATGCATTCTTTGGTGTGTTGGAAAGCTAAGGAAATTATCTACAAATCATATCTCAAGCCTCCTGACCTGATTTGGCTTCTATCATGATGAAAAACATGCTGGAAGTTTAATACGAATATTTACACGAGTTTATTAGTCTCTTATGTTTTTTGTTAATTATGGGGCGTTACACTTTCAATGTGAGAAGTAAGTGTAGTAAGTGTGGCTACTACATAATGGAAGGGAAAGAGAATAATAGCTCACCATTAGTGGTTGAGTTAATTTGAGAGTTAAGTGAATCATTAGTTGTTAAGTTAGGTGAATCATTAGTTGGGGGTTATGGAATATTGAGAAAGCAAGGCAAGCCAAAAGTGGGCAGCCATGTTTCCTATGTGTATCATGCCCATAACACATGAAATGATAACTTGGATGTTCATTTGGATCAAATTCCATTTGTGAGAATTTAGTTCTCTTTGGTTCTTGGTTGAGCCAACCTTGTTCTTATCGAGAATCCACAATTCTTGTGGCGAACTTCACTTGGCTTATCAAACTCTCTAGTTTGTGGCGCCATCATCATCTCTATTCTCCATCCATTTTTTTTCTTTTCTTCCCTTTATTTTAATCTCAAAACTGTTCCGCAAATTAATTGTTAAAATTCAACCAAAAGATCATCTCCAAAGGCAACCTATCCTTTGGTTGTCATCAGTTTGCTTGTGAGTAGGGGTGGGAATAGGCCAGGCCAGGCCAGGCTTTGCTTAAATAGGCCTGGTCTGTTTAAATATTTAAAAGCCTAAGCCTGGCCTGTTACCTGTCAAAGGCTTTATTTTGAGCCTGGCCTGACCTTTTTAAAAGCCTGGCCTAGCCTGTCAGCCTTTTTAAAAGCTTACCATCTCTGAAAAATTTTGGAAGAAGAGAAGACAGAACAACACCCAAACCCTTACATATATACATAAAAATTATGTTATCACATATGAAAAAGAAAGAATAGAAGAACAACGATAGATCAGCAAAAAAATCAAACATCAAAAAATTATAAACTCAAAACCCAGAAGAGGAATCAAAACCCATGGGTAATTGCTGTAGATCCCACCGCCGTTAACAACAACAAGAAAAAAACAACCAGCTCCGATCACCATCCTCATCAGTGTCCCCAATTCCAACATCAAACACAAGTACCTCGTCGAACGCGAGCTCGGTCGCGGCGAATTCGGTGTCACCTACCTCTGCATCGACCGCGAGTCGTGCGAGCTCCTTGCCTGCAAGAGCATCTCCAAGCAAAAGCTCAGGACCACCGTCGATGTCGACGATGTCCATCGCGAGGTCGCCATCATGCTCGTGGCGTTCCAGGAGGCATGCGAGGACGACAATGCCGTTCACCTTGTGATGGAGTTTTGCGAGGGAGGGGAGCTCTTTGACCGCATTGTGGCGAGGAGCCACTACACGGAGAGGGTGGTCGTGGCGGTGACGAGGACGATCATGGAGGTGGTACAGCGAGCGGGGACGACGAACAGAGGTGGGACCAGCGAGCGGCAGAGTCAGATAAGGAGTGGCGACTGTGGGAGAATGAGAACTTGGGTTGGAGTTTCACCCTTTTCAGAGATAGGGTTTTAGGTTTTCTAAAATGTGTAAATAACTTAATGGGATACAGAAGCAAACTTTTAAAATTCATTTTATGTTAATATATTAATATATAATAATATTCTTAATATATTTTTTATATTTTTTATTTTTTATTAAAAATATTATATTATATTATTTATAAACAGGCCGGCCTGATAGGCCAAAAAGGCTTTTCAGTAGGCCTGGGCCTGGCCTTTTTAAATAAAAAGGCTTTTTAAAATGCCTGAACCTAGCCTTTTTACTAAACAGGCCAGGCCAGGCCAGGCCTTAAGTAGGCCAGGCCGTAGGCCCCTGTCGGGCGGCCTGGCCTATTCCCACCCCTACTTGTGAGGCTGCGAAGAGGAAAGAGAGATTTTCCTTTTCGGCCAGTCATGGCTATGAAAATCGGGTCATGATAAGAAGTTTTGCCAAAAGATTGATTGGGTTCAAACATTTTCAAAATAAATAATATTTTTCAATTTCAGATAATGCTTATTTAAATTTATCAAGGATAAAAAAACATTTTATTGTTAAGGACTAAATTGCAATATTAGAAAGTTCTATTACTAAATAATAATAGGATGACATGGCATTATCAAATGAAACTCAGATCAACTATTGGTCCATTGATTGACGGTACCAAAACCTTACATTTTTTCTAAATACCTTAGAGCATCTCCAATGGGAGTTGCTTAACAATAAAATATTATTTTGATGTGCCACATATGATTTTGGATTACTTAAAATTGGAGAGAGTTGATTGTATAACAACCATTCCTTAAGGGTTGCTTAACATTTGTGTGTGTAAATATAGGAGATAGAATATGAGATGTTGAAGAAAGAGGGAGAATATTTGTAAGTTAAACAACTTGTTGATAGAAACTTTCATGAGAGTGGAAATTGATTGGGTTGCTTAAAATTGATGTGGCCCACTTAAAGGGATAAAGTGAGTTGCTTATATGAAGAGCATTGGAGATGCTCATAGTAGTGGCTCTATCTTCAATCCTCACTCTAAGAAGTTGAGTTTTCATCCTCTGTTAATTCTGACCAATGATATATTATTTAAAAAAATGAAAGGCTGAGATTTACAAATGGAAACTTGTTTTTCCGGTTTCATTCATTTTATCCAATTATTGCATTTTGCTATAGCTTCTTCTTTTTCTCCACCACGCCCTTTCTCTCCACCGTCAACTTCGCCACACCACCTCTTTGCACAACCACCTTCAACAAGCGTCTGCACCAAGCCCTCCATTACTGCCTTTCCTTTAATGCCACTGTCACCTCCATTTCTTGCGTCTTTGTTGGACCCATTCCTCACATTGTCGGCAATCTCAACAAGCTTCTGGATTTGGACCTTCCATGAATAACCAATATGGGTCGATTTCGAGTTTTCTCACTGGGTTAACCCGTTTGATTGTTTGAAGCAGATTGAGTTGTATAACAACTCGTTCTCTGACTAGTTGCCTTGGGCTATGTCCACCTCCAATGAGGGTGACCCATTACAACCGGCTAGTTGCCTCCTAGTGTTAGTTCATCGTGGATCCAATTCTTGCTGGTGTGAAGAAGCTCAGATGACGAGGGCGAGAGTGCGAGTGCGCGAAAGTTGCGACTCGCTGGAGGTTGACCGAAGGAGTCGTCGGCGGTGGGGTTGAACTTGACCTGTGACCTCCATGGCAGCCACCAATCAATGGCTGAGATTTAATCCAAGGGGCAAAACAGTGGCTGAGATTGAATCATAACAGTCAAAGATAGAGATGTCGTGATCATTTTAATGCTAAACAGAGACAATTAAAGACTGATTAAGATACAAGCATATTCATAATTCTTAATTATATATAACTTAATTAAATTATTATCCTTAACTTTATTGGCACAATATTTCTTTTAACTGGTTGTATATAAATAAGAAAAAGACAAAACTGGTGTATCGGTGAAAACTAAAGAATTGTGATAACAGTATATGTTTCATTAATAGAATAATCGTATGATACAAAGAGATATATATAGCTATACAATCACTAACTAATGGATATAACAAACTTGCTGATATGCAACAGGAATAATAACAAGTAGCAACAAGATAAGATCAAGCTATGACTAGGTCAACACTCCTTTACGCCCCCGCAAGATAGAGGAGGATTCAACGACTCCAATCTTGGAAGTAAGAAAATGATGGCGGGTGGCTGAGAGCGGCTTCGTGAGAAGATCAGCAAGTTGATGGCTGGATGGAACATGAGAAACTTGAAGCTGGTTGCTGGCAACAAGGTCGCGAACAAAATGATAATCGATGGCTAGGTGCTTCATCCTTGAATGAAATACTGGATTGGCACATAAGTAAGTGGCACCAATGTTGTCTGAAAAGATAGTAGATGGTTGAGAAAAAGCCAGCCCAAGTTCTTGCAAAAGTTGTTGTAACCATAAAATTTCAGTGGTGGTAGAAGCAATGGTACGATATTCAGCTTCAGTTGAGGAACGTGCAACAGTGGATTGCTTCTTGCACGACCATGAAATAGCATTGGAACCAAGATATACAATATAAGCACCTGTGGATTTTCTATCAGCTGTATCACCACCCCAATCCGCATCACAAAAGGCTAGAAGATTGAAACTATTAGTTTTGACCAAATGTAAGCCATGAGAGATAGTGTGCTTAAGATAGCGTAGGACACATTTCAAAGCTTGCATGCGTGTAGCGGTTGGTGCCTGCATGTACTGGGATAGTTTGTTGACAGCAAATGCAACATCAGGACGTGTTATAGAAAGATAATGAAGAGAACCAATCAAGCTACGAAAGGAAGAGGCATCACAAGTGGAGTCATCAGCAGCAGCAAGTGAACAAGATGTAGACATAGGGGTTGAAACAGGCTTGGCATCAAGCATATTTGCCTTTCGTAGAACCTCCCTAATATAATGATGTTGCGTTAGAAAAATACCAGTAGAGGTGGGGAGAAGTTCAACACCAAGAAAGTGACTCGGGGTTCCAAGATCCTTGAGAGAAAATTTAAGTGCAAGAGCTTGCTGAAATCGCTGGAGAAATATAGGATCATTCCCTGTAAGAAGGAGGTCATCAACATATACCAGAAAATAAGCTATGATGTTACCTTCCTTATAGATGAACAAGGATGCATCAGTCTTTGCATTGAAGAAACCATAATCCACAAGAAAAGATTTTAATTCATGATACCATGCACGTGGAGCCTGCTTGAGACCATATAGAGCTTTATGAAGCTTGCAAACATGAGTAGGAAAATTATCATGAATAAACCCCATAGGTTGAGACATGTAGACTTCTTCAGACAAGGTTCCATGCAAGAAAGCATTATTGACGTCCATCTGGCTAAGAGACCAACCTTTAGAAAGAGCGATGCAGAGAACCAACTTTATTGTCTGAGGTTTAATTACTGGACTAAATGTGTCTTTGAAATCAATGCCAGGACGCTGATGAAATCCCTTGGCGACTAACCTCGCCTTGTACCTAGCAATTGAACCATCTGGATTACGTTTCAAGCGAAACACCCATTTGTTACCAATGACATTGTAATGAGGTTGGAAAGGAACAAGTGACCAAGTGCCATTTTTCATGAGAGCCGTAAATTCATCAGACATGGCTTGCTTCCATTGTGGATGATGCAGAGCCTGAGTAACACAAGTAGGTTCCACGGATGACGGAATGGGATATTTAGTGACAGAGAATAGCTTCTTTGGTTTGAAAATTCCGGCTTTCCCACGGGTAGTCATTGGGTGTGTGGGCACAACCGAAGTGGAGGGTGGTGGAGAAGAAACCACTGCAAGGTGTTGAGAATCAGACAATGTGCACAACTCATGAGAGACTGACGCATGTGTGCATGACTCATTAGAAACACTTTCAGGGGTGCTTGACATAGAGGGGACAGACGCTGGACAAGTAGAGGAATCCAGATGAGGTTGACAAGGAGAGCTACCCGACAAAGATGGAGAACCGTTACTAATAGGGATTGACATGGAGGAAGAAGGACTTGACACATTTGGCGGTGGGTTATGATTTAATGTGGTTGGCGGTGGAATAGGTGTCAGGTTGTTGGAGTTTAAGTTTGAAAAAGGTTGGTTTTGGATGAGAGGAATAATAGGAAGGGTATTAGGTGGGTTTATTGTGGTTTGCGGTGGGTTATGGATAAGGTTGGTGGGTTTTGAATTTGAAAGTGGGTGAGTTTGAATAAGAGGAATAATAGGAGAAGAATCAGGTGATTGTGGCTTAGTACAATTTGAAGGCAACGTGGTGTGGAGGAATGGCGTGGCTGTTAGAGGAGGAAAAAGGAAATATGTGTTCTAAAAACTGAACATGGCGAGAGTGATAAAGTTTGTGAGTTTTGAAATTGTAACAAATGTAAGCACTTTGAGTGAGACCGTATCCAAGGAAAACACAGGGTTCAGAACGTGGTTCAAGTTTATTGTTAGTGTAAGGTTTAAGCCAAGGAAAGCAAAGGCACCCAAAGATTTTTAATTTTGTGTAATTGGGATTATGATTAAAAAGGACATGGTAAGGGGAGCGCATGTGTAGTCCAGGGGTGGGTAGGCGATTAATTAAATAGGCAGCTGTTTGTAAGGCATAGGTCCAAAATGTGAGGGGAAGAGATGCATGATTTAGAAGACAGCGGGCAGTTTCACTTAAGTGACGATGTTTACGTTCGGAAAGACCATTATGTTCAGGTGTATGTGGAGGAGTTGTTAAATGGGAGATGCCATGTTGTTGCAAAAAAGATCGTAGTTTAATGAATTCACTGCCATTGTCAGAGTAAAAGGTTTTAATTTTATGATTGAATTGGTTTTCCACTAATTTTTTAAAAATTGGAAATATTAGAGAAACATCAGATTTGAACTTCATGGGATAAAGCCAAACATATTTTGAAAAATGATCAATAAAAATGACATAATAACGGAATTCATCAATTGAATTAAAAGGAGCAGGGTCCCAAACATCTGAATACACAATTTCTAAAGGATGACTACTAGTCAAAGTGGACTTAGAAAAAGGCAACTTGTGACTTTTATTGGAGAGACAACCAAAACACTTATTGAAGGAGCCTGTGAAAGGGATGTGACAGGACTTGGGAGCATGAAGAAGAGTGGGAGAAGCTGGATGACCAAGGCGATGATGCCAAAGTTGGAGAGAAGCTGACGACTGGGCAAGAGAAGTATGAGGAGTGGATTTACCGGTGGAAAGTTTGTACACATTGTCTTCATTCAATCCTCGCAGAAGTATCGCCCCCGTGCCTAGATCCTTCACCTCGAAATGCCAAGGAAAAAATTCAATAGATACTTTATTAGTCTGGCATAATTGGGAAACAGATATTAAATTTTGAGTAACATCTGGAACACATAATATATTAGAGAGATGTAAAGGTTGAGAGGAAGTGGAAATATTGGTGGAACCTAAGTGTGTAATGGGGAGATTATTACCATTGGCAACCTGCAAGTGATCATCACCTGTATAATCACTCTTTATGGAGAGGTTATTGATGTCATTGGTTATATGATGGGAGGCGCCAGAGTCAAAAAGCCAAGTAGGAGCATTAGAGTGTTCAGCATAGACCTGTGAAGGACCAAAAGCCTGAGCAACATGGGTAGTAGGTGTGACACCCTTCTACCCAGCATGTTAAAAGGTAATTAATATAAATAATTTAATAATAAAAACATGCACTCATTTAATAAGTTTAAAACAATTGTCCATGGGTAGAAAAGTCCCACATGAACCAGTTACAACGCGGAAAATAACTAAGTTCATAAATGATAAAACATGAAGTAACAACTACCCAACCCCGATGTCACAACTCAGAGCTGGTATAACCGTTCCGGAAAATTACATCCTCGGAATACAAAAGGAACAACTAAACATAAACAGGCCCTAACTATGAGTGGCGGCTCCTCAGAGTCACTCCTCTCCGGGCTGCTCGTCATCCTCTGCAAATGCCAATCAGGCCAAACACAAACAATACAGGGAGTAAGATTCATGTAATCATATAAACAGTAGGGGAATAGTACGCAAGGTAAACATACACATAAGCATACATCAACATCCAACAGTATCAGAACAACCAAGTATGCTATGCTATGCAATGCATCAACTACTCCGCTACTCCAACTATGCATGTGGATCCAAACTAACTCAGGATGAACGACTTTGGAGTTACATATCCGTATTGGCCATAAAAGCACCAACACCGGCAGTTCACCAAACCTTGGGTGAACCCCATGGATAGCCAACGCATCAAACCGTGGATGCCTCATCACGGGGGGCCTCGGTCACCAAACCTTGGGTGACCTTCCGTGGATGGCCAGATCACCGTACTCTCGGGCGATCTCCCCTTTGTCGAACCTCCCCCATCAACTACTCCAATGATCTATGCAAATGGCACAACAACAAACAATCTCAACCACCTCCTTGCTTGGGCCATGAAGCTCCCAAGACTTTCAACATCAAACTCAACGTAACCTTAGACCCAAACCGTGGGGTCAAGGCTCCCTTGGCCAATAAGCACCAAGGTTCAACTCAACATGCTTGGGTTTATAAGCACCCAAGACTTCAACTTATCAACGTGCGGTAACCCAACGGATACCGACTTAACATTTGATTATCTAATTATCTTTTATAATTAATAACCAGGTTGTCTAATCTTTATCTTTGATTAATTATCTCAACTTATCATCATAGGGGAATGAGGTTAAAAACCCCTTAAGTCCTTTAATTGAATTACTGTCCAGGGGGTCAGCACGATCGTGCTTAGACCCTAGCACGGTCGTGCTTGGACACGTGAGGGCGTGCTGCCCTTTTAAGTGAAGCACGGTCGTGCTTCACACTCAGCACGGTCGTGCTCAGCAGCACGATCGTGCTGTTTGACCTGCTTGGCCGTGCTGAGCAGCGCGGCCATTTTCCAGAATTTAAGTGGGAGCACGGTCGTGCTCCCTGTTCAGCACGGTCGTGCTCAATGCACGACTGCACTGTTCTGAGCAGGAACAGTAACCGAATGTTAACCAAAACATTTAGGGATTTAATACTTAGACTTAACACGTTTATTAAACCTAATTAGTCAATTAAACAGTTTTATCAACACACTAATCATCACTACCACAACGTCAATCAACCAACATCACATTAACATCAATAGTCAACATATCGTCATACTCATTAACCAACCAACATGAACATAAAATACATATTATGAACATATAACCAAAAAACATACATTATCAACCAAAACATCATGACTCATAAACATACAACGACACCGAGGTTATGGGTAACCCCGTTACCTTACACTAACCCACTACTTAATGAATACAAGCCCGTCTCCCCATACCTGGATTGAAGGTTGCTCTACTGACGGTTCCCGACGACGAACTGGTCCCGAATCCTCAAGTGGCTCACTCCGGTACTAAGCCTTGATTGATCAGAAATACAAACAGTCAGTATCTCTCATTAAAATGAAAGGAAACTGACAAAGGAAGAGGGACCATTACCTTAACACCAACCCAAACGCACTAAGCTTCCCAACTAACTTCCACAAGTCCACTATGGCAATGAACGAAGAGGAAACAGGGAAAAAGGTCTCTCTGGCCGAACTAGTGATGACTGCCAAAACAGAAATAGGGTTTTTACGTCACCCTCGGGTTCTGCTCACGATTATAAAGCTCGGACTTGAGCACGGTCGTGCTTCTCCTTAAGCACGGTCGTGCTCCACTTAGCGTCAGCGAGACGCGGTCCACTCATTGAGCACGGGCGTGCTCACAATTGAGCACGGTCGTGCTCAACTTAAAATCAGAAACACGCTTCTGACTCTAAGCACGGGCTTGCTGGCTGATGAGCACGAGCGTGCTCATGTACCAGAAAGGGACTTTGAGGCTAAAATCCCACTTAGCCCTTAACCAACATTATTAAAATAATAAACTAGCTTTATAAAACATTTTATGAAAAACAGGGTGTTACAGTAGGAGAACGTTGTTTTTTCGGATACCTATTAATCTTATAACAAGTTCTAGTAGTGTGACCTTCCTTCTCACAAAATTGACAGACAACAGAAGCATTGGAATGCGAAGGCTTCTTGTTGGTTGAGATAGCAAAATCTGAGGCAGAGTGGGCGGATTGGCGACCTCGCCCATAACCATTATGACGGCGATAAACATGATTAGCAGTCACCGGCACAGGAGTGGAAACACGCTCCTCACGTTGCAGGAACATTTCAAAGTCCACGAGCTTGTCATATAGCTCATTAAAAAAGATAGGAGTATCACGAGTGCGAACAGATGCGGTGAACTCCCGAAATGATGGTCCTAAACCATTCAAGGCATAAATAACCAAGTCAATATCATCAAGAGGATGGCCAATAAGAGCCAATTCATCAGCAATGTTTCGAATAGCCTGCAAATAAGAAGATACAGAAGAAGTACCCTTTGAGATAGAGCTAAGACGCTCCTTGAGAGACATAATACGAGATCGAGATCTGTTGGAAAAGGCTCGTTGAAGACAAATCCAAGCATCACGAGATGTGTCGACAGAGGACATGACTGATCGTGCTTCAGGATCACAGGAGCCAAGAAGAGCAAGGTAGAGAAATTTGTCTTGACGAACCCACAAAGAATATGCAGGATTAGGGGTGGCAGAAGCGCCAGTGCCAATAGTTGCAGGTGGACATGGTGTGTCACCGATAACATAGCCGACAAGATCACGAGCAACAAGAAGTGAATGAATTTGTTTATACCAAGCAGGGTAATTAGTGGAGTTAAGTTTGATAGGAAGTTGGGTGGAGGTGTTAAATTCCACTAGATCTTTGAGTTCAGAGGAGGCAGAGGAGTTGGTAGCGGAGGTGGTAGAAATAGCGGCCATTAGGATCGAAAAGCTTTTAAGCCAAAAAGAAATCTGATACCATAAAGAATTGTGATAACAGTATATGTTTCATTAATAGAATAATCGTATGATACAAAGAGATATATATAGCTATACAATCACTAACTAATGGATATAACAAACTTGCTGATATGCAGCAGGAATAATAACAAGTAGCAACAAGATAAGATCAAGCTATGGCTAGGTCAACACTCCTTTAAAAACATGGGAAGCAAAGCAAAACAGATGCTCATCAATTTTATGTCCTTTTATCGTCTCCACTCCCATTGTTTACTACACAAACAAATATCTCTAAAAAGTACAATATAAGGGTATCTTCTACTTTGTTTTTTCCTTCCCTTCCACTTGTTGAATGAATAGTTGAATATGGGATTCATGGAAGCCAGAAAATTGAAAGAAAAAAAAAAGATCTAGTTCTAAAAGTAATACCCATAATAACCATAGCCCCTAAAACTTGAGAGTGACCTCACTCCCAGTGCTCTCCCCGCCTTCTTCTCTAAGTGCAGCCAACCCTTTTCCCTCTCCCTCCTTCTCACCACTCTCACCCTTCCAACTACCACTCTCCGACTTCCCATCCTCGATGCTCTCCGACCGATCGTTGCCTCCCCCAAGGTCAGATTCCGGAGAGCTCTGGGTGTGTTGCGTCGTCTTGTACATTTGAAGGTGGTGGTGGTGGAAGGCGTGGTGGTGTGGCGGTGGCGGCGGCGGCAATGGAGACTGTGATAGTGCAGCAGTGTAGAACTCTTGGGGTACTGGAGTGGCGGCACAGTAGTGTGGTGGTGGCACGTGGGAGGTAGAGTGCGGCCCATAGAGGGTGGGGGCGCCGGCGTGAGCTGAGGCTGCTGCTGCTGAGGCGTATTCCGGTGGGACCCAAATTCCTCCTAGGACTACTAGCTGGGGTGGGGGTGCACCTGTTTGTAGGCTTGGACCAGGTCTTCTAGTGTGCAGCCTGTATTTCTGTAAACAAAGAATATAGCAAACATGATGAGAAAGGGAAACAAAATCAAGGAGGCCTCAGGCCTCAGCCCTCCGACTATAATAATAATAATAATAATAATAATAATAATAATAGTAGGAAAATGTTTTTCTACTTTTTATTAAAATAATATGAATTGTCAATGTAAAATTTTTGTACTAACAACCACTAATATCTTAACACATGTGCTTTAATTTTAAATACTAAGAGAGATGAATATGAATAAAGTTGATTTTTCAAAATATTTTTGGATGACTGTGTAAAATTTCTTTACACTAACATTATGACAATACATAGAAATTAAACTCTTTTAAATATAGCACTCGCCTAAAACATCAAGACATATTTTTTTTTTATAAGCCATCGAGACATATGAGTGTGGTCAGAGCTACAATATATCATATGTATAAAATTAGAATAATATACAATAGGTACGTATAAGTGAAGTATGGCTGCATATGATCATATTTTCGGTGTTCAAATAATAATAAAATGACGAGGAGATGATGATAATTAATAATAAAAATAATACAATTAAACCAATACAAAAGTTGGTTTGAAGAGTAACAAAATTTGTTTCAAATAAAAAGCTTTCCATCATCCTTAAATTACTTATTTTTTATATTAAAATATATTTTTATAGAACAAAATTTATTAATTAGAGTATAAGGGGTATACTTACCCATATACATTTTTTTTTCCTACACTTCTCACCCATATACATAAACCATATAAAGAAAACAAATATTTCAACGTATGCTTTCTTCATTTTTATTCTCCTAATCAAATATGATACAAGGTAAATATGAATTTTCTATATGCATGCGAATAAAATAACCGGTTTCAGATGCACAATATACACATTATGCATAGTATTACTGCCAATTAATTAATTTTTATGTGTGAAGTTCTCACTTTAGTTATGCAAATTATATTTTGATACGTATAAAATAATTTGGATTGCCTTAAATATAACTTTAGATATTTTAAAATGTAAATGTGATTTGTATGTAGAACACCAGACCAAAGAATTTCTGTCGTACTCACGAGGCAATTATAACAGTTCAAAAAGAAAGTGGCCCAATTTCATGCTGTCTGCATGTACAATCTAGAGAGAAATACCTGGAGATGGCTTTTAACTTCATCATTGGTCAAACCGTCAACCTTCATCAATTCCCTGATCTGTTTTGGGGTGGCCACTGTAAAATGAAAAATAAAATAAAATAAAATAAAATCAGACATAATTATTGAATGATTATAACGTTTTAAGTTTGGATTAGGCTAATGATTAAAGCACACATTTGGATTATATGTAATAGTTTTGTTTTGCATAAATGAGATTCAAAAAGGTTTTTCTTTACTTTTTCTTTCCCTAAATCATTTTTTAAAACAATTATGTTAATCTCTCTTAAAAGTTAACTTAATTACATTATATTTCTTTTGTTTAAAAATCATATCAATGTCTTTTGAGAATTATATTATTATTATTACAATCATCTCCCAAGGATTAGGCTCCTCTAAAGTTATAAAATAAGGGCTAAAATACCATTTTGTTCCCTTAACTTATTTTTAAGATTCAATTTGGTCCCTTAACTTTTAAAATGTTCATTTTGGTCCCTTAACTTATTTTTTAGATTCAGTTTGGTCCCTTGACTTTTAAAAGGTTCAATTTGGTTCCTTAATTTGTCTATGTTGACTCAAGTTAGTCATCTCCCACCAATAATGTCAGTAACAGTGTTAAATGGGTTTCAAATTGGTCCTTTAAATTATTAACTTGTTTCAAATTGGTCATTTAAACTGTTAACGAGATTCAAACAGGTCCTTTAAATTGTTAGCGAATTTCAACTGGATCCTAAAAAATTAACACTGTTAATTACTTGTTGATGGAGATGACTAACTTAGGTCAACAGACATAAATTAAGGGACCAAATTGAACTTTTTAAAAGTGAAGAGACCAAACTGAATCTAAAATATAAGTTACGGGACCAAATCGAACATTTTAAAAGTTAAGGGACTAAACTGAATCTAAAAAATAAGTTAATGGACCAAAATGATATTTAGCCTAAAATAAGGGTGTATATCTACCTTAATTAATTGAAGTAGATTGAGATCGATGTCAATCTACTTCAATTAATTAAGAGTCAATACACTTTACTTTCTCAGGTTATGCAGTCCCCCTCTCAAATAGTGAAATAGTGAAATTACATTCTACCTCCCTTTCTAAAGGAAAAAAAAAAATGAATGCAATTACTTTCAAAGCGATACTAGTGTTATGAGTGAAATTAATTAAAACCTAAGTCATAATAATTTTTTCTATTATTTTAGAAAGCTGCAAATGGTGATACCTTGAGATCCACCGAGCATTTGAAGAGCACTAACAAATCGGCGATGCAAGTCAGGTGACCAGCACCTTCTTGCTTTCCTATGAGTTTGACCACTAGTCGTGTTGGTACTTGTTGTTTGTGCCTCAGATGAAACTGCACCTTTTTCTCCTTTTCCTGAATCCTCCCTCTTGGAACCTGTCACTATCTCTGCCTCTGCACACTTCTTTTCCTCCATTTCTTTCTCAACAGAGGCAATTGCCAACTCAGGAAGAGCCCTCAATGATGCAGAAGAGCCTTGGAAGGAGTTTCGTTCTTTTGAGAATGGTAAAAAGGCTCCACCACTCCTATGTTTGTTGTCTAGACCTAGCTTAGGGCTTACGCTCATGAAGCCAATATTTTCAGATTCTTTAGGGATCATCGGATCAATTGTTGATTGTGGTTTTGTTAATCCTTCGCTTGCTTGGCTCCATAGTTGAGCAGATGTCATCCAATTCGCCTTATCGGATATGTTTGATGCCTTCTGATCAGAGTTTTCTTGAGAGTTTGATTGCTTTATTGGTATGAATTCTTCTAGAACTGGCCTTGTCCCTTGATTTGATCTGAAGGCATGGAGTTGCTGCCTTGAAGCCTCCATAGCTGTCCCAAAAATTTCAAAGAGGCAAATTAGGTGTCTAATCTAAAATATAAATTTAACATGTAATACTGTAAAAATAAAATAGAGCTATGTATAAAAATGTTTAAGAATCTTTAGAACTTTTGGGTAACTAAAAATCTTTGCTATGTAAATATTATTGAAACAAATTAATATTGTAACTTTGCACTCAAAGGAAATGAATAAGTTTGAGATGATTGCTTATACAGGGAAAAGAAAAGAAACGAAGCTCACTTTTATATGAAGAAGGAAAAACATGAGAAAAGTTAATGAAGAGATACAGTGAAAAATAGAGGGGGAAAAATAGCTTAATTGTACAAGCCATTATATGGATGACCAGAAAAAAAAGGATACCGAGTATGATAGTAATCATAGTATATATGTATATATAATATTATCTTCATGGTGTTGAAAGTTGATGAATATTTATAGGTTTGGGATACTCTGTGTTAATTGATTAGTTTATTGGAGGATTTCCAGTCATGTTTATAAAACAATGACGATTTCAAGGTGTATATACCATTGGTGAGGAGTTGCATGCAGAGAGGAAGCTCACGCTTGAAGGCATCAATCTTGACACGTTCTTCCTCTAAGCGAGAAAGGAACTCTTCCAGCTTGTAGGTCTGATCGGATTGTTCTCCAAATGATTTCAGCAGCATGGAATAGCTATGTGTCTTGCAATCAAGGCTTAGTTCTGCTGGTGAAGCCATTATTTTCACGTATATATAATATAAAGATAAATACAACTAACAAATAGTATTATTTAAAATGATATGTTCATGCCAAAAATATTGCTGCAGGTAGGTAGGAACAAACAAGAGGAAAAGACTGTGTTTGGCTTCTTGCTTTCTAGTTGTGGTGGGGGAGAGAGAGTGCGAGAAAAGGGAGTTGATGTTGTTTGTGAACAAGGAGGATCGAGGGAGGATCATCTTCTTTTTAGAGGCGAGTTCAATGGAATAAAGCAGGGTTTTGGAGAGAGAAAGACAAAAGAAAAAGCAGGGGATAAAGCAGAGGGATGTAACTTCCTACAAAGAACCAATGCAGAAAAGTTAAAAAAAAAATAATAAAATGAGAGAGGTGCTCTGAAAGAAGGAATCAGAATCTGACATTAGAGGGTCATGTGCTTAGACAATGGTTTTAGAACCTTTGATAGTTGTTATACCAATTCAAATCACCAATATGAAAAGATAATTCTTCTTCTTACTGTCACCCTTTTTTCCTTTATACTCCTTTCTTTCTTTTTATCCCCCTTGCACCCCTTTTATTTTTGCTTTCTATTCGTTAAGAGTTATATGCAAATGAGACTCAGATTCGCTTACAATTTTAAATCGAACTTCATGAACATTGTGTTATCTTTCTTCCTTTTCCTTTTCTTCCTTTGATTTTCCTTTTCTGTTCACCTGCATTTCATTTTTGCTTTAACGAGGATATCCATAAGTTTTTGGTTGAATGTTCTCTTTGTATATATGGAGATGATGAATATAGTAATTTTAATTACTCTCAAATTTTAAAAGTTGAATTTTTAATATATAACATTTCAAAATATAATATTTTTTAACTCGACCCTGATAAATAAAATATTGTTTCATATATTTCATGGACCAAATTTTTTGGTGCACCAAAAGTATGTATCCTATAGCTTATCATTAAATACTAATTCCTTTTGAGGTGTAGTGATAATTGAAATGAGTTTTACTTCTCTAAACAAAGTTTTTTGCATATATTCAACCTATTTCTATTATATATACCGGCGGCAATTCCTACTTAAAGTAACAGTAACTGGACGTAAATAAATCATATATCAACCCATTTCACTTATAATGTGAATCTCTTTAGTATGTTAACTATTATGATTAAATATACGTACTGAATAACAGTATATTGGTTCTTAAAGAATCAAAGAACTAGAAATTAAATATGGTAATATGGTTTCCTATGCTAGCTATGGGATCATATTCAAGAAGTGACCTAAATAATAGTATAATCTAAAAAACCAGCAGGGTGCCGGATGTTGGCCACGTGTAGGGCAACATAGTACTTGTGGCGTGTCTTTACCAAGATGTTGCTGTTAAAGCAGAAATTAATGATTCTACCATGATTAATTTAAATAGGAAGTACTTTGTGGGGAAGCATATACCATCAACGTAATTTTTGACACCACATTGAGAAGAGAGAAAGGGAGAAAGAGGGAGAGGAAAAGCACATATTCAAATATATAGGTTTTAGTATCAATCCACCATGCAACTTTCTTTTTGAGCCCAAAAGTTGCATAATTGTCCTCAATTTGAGTGCACTAAGAGAGAAGAGGAGGAATATCTGATCTGAAAAACGAGACATTCATAATATAGAATATAATATTTGCCTCCAAGGAAGGAATATCTTAGCTCCAATTCTGTGACTCGAAATGAAGGGAACACAACCCATGAAGCTTAAAGAGGGCTAGAAAAGAAAATCACTCCCAAAAAGAGTGATCAAGGAGACTAACAGCGGAGAATCTTCTTCTGCTACTATCTTTAATGAAGTGGGTACGAAGCTAAGAAGATTCCCCTTTACATTATTATGAACGAATTTTTGCTCTTTTGATTAAGTCCTATTATTTGTAGAATATTTTTGAATATTAATACCATATTTTTATATTTTAACATACATGTTTATATTTTTTTCTCTCACTCTATTACATCATAAGGTAAAACACGACAAACATATTGTCTTCTTTTTTGTTCAGACAGATCCTCTAACTTCTTTTGAATCAAATTCTTCTTCTAACATAGAAAAGTTACATCGATAATGTTTCCCTCAAATGTTATTTTGTGAACTCCGTTAGATGTGTCCTAAATGGTAATGAGAAGTCATATGAGGTGGAATATTAATTTGACTATGTTGATAATAATTGAGTTGGTAAAAGAACCCAGTCGACCATGAAAGGCTACAGCGGTTTAAAAACTTAAGGAAACATATTTTCATGTGATTCTCGGCCAAGGACCAAATCCTAACAAAAATGGACAGTATGTCATATTCGGGATTTAATAATGTATACTTAACGGTGGTTTTGGGATGCACCGCTTAAAAAAAAAATGTGCAGTGATTTTTAAAATCGCTCTCCTAGAGAAAATCTATTAAAAGTAACACCTTTGAAAACGTTTTCCCAAAAAAACATTATCTTTACCCCATACATTGTTTTGAAAAAATAAGGTCAAACATTATTAATGCTTTATTGGGAAAGCGTTATCATAATATATACATTTAATAGCATTTATACATAAAAGCGCTATTGAAAGTTTAACTATCATAGCCCTTGTTTGAGGAAGCACTATCTTTCTTCGTATTAAAACTCTGCCCGTTAGTTGTGACAGTTCATGAACGTAAAATGAACACTCTGCACAGAAAACCCGATATTCAACATATCCAAAACTAGCTATCCCTAATCAATTCCGCATTAATAGCTATTGAACCCTGAGCCCATTTCTCCTATAAACACTACAAGAAAAACGGGTTTTAGCTACCGAATTTAGCGACCGATTTAATCCGTCACTATCAGAGACCGAATTTGCGATACTTTTTCCTGGAATTGGTCGCAATTTTCATTTAGCGACCGATATCTTCCATAACAAAATTTTCAGTCTCTAATTCGGTCGCTAAGCCAAAGTTTGAAAAGTCAACCAGTTTTACTTATTTTGATACCGAAATAGCGACGGATTTTATTTTAAAATTAGCGACTGATTTATTTTCGGTCGCTGAGGGAAAAAGTTAATGAATAGAGACCGATATAATCCAGTCGCTAAATAAAAAACCTAAAATCCGCCTATTTCCCCCATTCACTCACACTGTCCTCTGGCTCTCGAACTTTCTCAAACTCTCCCTGCAATTTCCGGCCACCACCGTTGCTCCCAACCACCGCGAAGATCGGTGTTGCTCCCTCTCCGCCGTGAACCATTCCCCTCTGTTTATCTTCGTCCCCACCCTTCCCTGCCGCAAAGCCACCCTTCCCCACCGTGAGCCACTTTTGCCCGCACGCCTCCCTTCACCAGGTAAGCACCTATGTTAAGGTTCTGATTTCTGTTTATGTTAGGGTTCCGATTTTGTCTCGAACTTTTTTGCCTCTGCACTGTAACATTTGAGAAACCATCTAGTGAAATATTACATACTAGGAATGAATCAATACAAAGTTGGGATTGTTGTGGTTCAAATTTCAGAACTCTGCTTTCCCATGCAATTCATGTACCCTTTGACTTGAGTAGTGCATATAGTGGATTTTCTTGTACAATTTTCATGATATGATTATTTAGGTATATATCATTGTGAGATTGTGTGTGCGTGTGTTTTCTTTTTATTTTACTTGTTGTAATTTTGTGACTGATTTTAAAAAATGTGGTGTTCCCTCATCTGATGTTAGTTTATTGGGAACAATTTGAAAACTTATGTGAATGTATGCTACAGTTGCCAGCTGCTACAAACTTGGCATGCTTCACTCTTAATTTTTCAGTTGGTTGATTAACTTCTAATGAAAAACATAGGTGACACCAATGATTAACATGAGAACAAAATATGTTCAAGATTCAATTCTTCTTGGGATGGGCATTAAGGTCTATTGAGGATTGTGGGATATAATTTTGTGTAACCAAAAATCCAATGGATTTAATAAATAAGGATTAAAAGACAACAACAAATTATTATAGTGAAAAAAAGATTGGCATAAAAGACTAAAATATATCTAATTTTTTTGAGCTTCTGCAATAATTGAACCTTAATTTTGTCCCTTTAAACTTAGATTCATTTTCTAGAGCTCTTACAACATAGCTTAATTAATTATTTAATTCAAATATGACCTATGATTGTATCCTCCGCTAGGTGATCTTCTCACTAAGGGGAGAATGGAATGCTTTAATTGACTTAGGGTGTCTCTATTCATGCACCTTGTCAGTGAAGAAGGATCTATTTGTATGCACCTTGTCGGATAGAAGTTTCTATTTGTGAAGCGTATTTAGTTGAGGAGGCCTCAACATTTGCTTCTTTTTATTATCCATCCGACATAGAAACAAGGAGGACTAAAATTAGCGACATAAATGATCGATCGCAATACAATTAGTCACTAAATCGATCACTAAGTCAAAGTTTGAAAGGTCAACATATTTCACTTTTTTTGCGAACGATTTAACGATAGAAAAAATGGTTAAAATTTAGCGATCGATATTAATTCGGTCGTTAAACCAAACATTGATGAATAGGGACCGAAATAGATACCGAATAATTTCATTCGCTAAACCAAATCCCTAAATCAACCGCACGGCCGCCTTCCCCCCATTTCTCCTTCATATTCCCTGCAACTATGTCGCCTTCTCCTCTCCCTCCACCTATTTCAGGCCACCGTGTAAGCCCTTCCCCCACCGCGAAGACCGCCATGCTCCGTCCCCTCCACCCTGCGACCCTCTACTCCACCGTAAAGACATTTACCCTTTCCACCTCCTTCCCCTCTCCTTCTCAGGCGAACCTCTGATTGTCCGCACCCTTTCCCTCTCTGTCATCCCTCTAACCCCAAACCGAAACCCTAACCCCCTACTCATAAACCCAGAAACTCCTCTCCCCCTTGTCATCTCCTTTGCAACCCTAACCCACTCCTTACAAACCCATAAACTCCTCTCCCCCTCTGTCATGTTCATTGCAACCCTAACCCCCTCCTCACAAACCAGAAACTCATCTCCCCCTTTGTTGTCTCCATTGCTCTGTCTCCTCTCTCTCCCTTTGTAAGTTTTCGCTACAATTTGTGCTTGTGATTTTTATCTCTGGAACTATTTTTGATTTATTTTTCATTGCTCTTTTTTTGAAGCTGGTACAGGTTGTCGATTTGGTTATTGGAGTTATTAATGCTATGGTGTTGTTATATTTTTCTTCTTCTGTGAGGAACGTTAGTTTAAATATTGTAATTCACGGTTTAGTGCTAGATAGGTTGTTGTTAAAACTTGCAAAAGTATTTTCTGTTAATGCTATGAATGAATTGTAAAATACCCTTGCATTGTGTTACTGAAATTTAGATTAAGGATATATTTGTGGGGCCTAAAGGTTTGATATGTTTACTGTCAAGTACTATTGCTTTGTGTCATCTTTGTTTCTAGTTGTCATAACAATTACTTCAAAAATTTGGTGTTTTGCTCTACATGATATGAGCTAGAGTATGCAATCATATTTTTCAAGTTACTGTGAAAGATATATAGTTTCGCATCAAAATATGTGCATTGAAGAGTTGTTAAAAATATGTTCTCCATCTGTTTGCTAATATGTCCATTTTATGTGTAAATGATTGATTTGGCTCCCATGCTATTTTTTTCTTTGTTGTTCATGAATTGTGGAGTATATTAACTAATGTGGTGCTTAATGATAATGATTTGATATGAAACTTGCAAACTTGTTTGAAGGAATAGATCCTGAAATATATTTTCTTTTGTTTGAGAATGTGACTATAGTTTTGAAATAGGCAGGTTGCTTGATGATCTATCATTATAGATCTCTCATTTTTTTCACAATGTTTTTATTCTGAATCAATGTTTGGGCATAAGCTTTTTGTCGCTATTGCACTAGTAAGCTTTTTATTCCCATATGTAACTAGCCCAATTGTGAATGTACATTGTTATTGTACCTTTTGTTGTATTTGTCATTTTGTTGCTCTTTATTCCATTTCATTGATGATTATGCTTGTAATGTGTATGTTTCAGGTGTCTCTAATCTGTCTTGCACTTCCAAGTTCACAGTCCCCTTCCAAGTTTAAGTCTCAGTGAGGTAAGCCAAATAATCCATTTCCTATGTATAATAACTTCTTATTGTTTTGAATTACTTGTAATTTGTAATGTGAATTGATTTGTTGTTTGCTAGATGTGTTGGATATGTGCTAATAAAGTTAGTCAAATGCTTGCTATTTGTCTCATTTATGTTTTCTTTGTTAGTAGAGAGCGAAGCTCAATAAAGTTTGATATTGTCTGAGATGCATGACTGGTTGTATGCTGATAATTTAGAAACCATGCATGTGTTTATCAATTTGATTTTTTGTTTGTTTGTAGAGAGAGAAGCTCAATAGATTGTGATTTTATCTAAGATGCATGACTGATTGTGTGTTGATAATTTAGAAACCTTGCATGTGTTTTCCTATTTGATTTGTTTTTTGTTAGTAGAGAGCAGAGCTCAATACGCTGCTTGTCAATTTTATTGTTCCGTACACTTTATAATTTTTTTTAAACAAAAATAGGTATGCAGAAGCATCATTATGGAGTAGGAAATTCCAACTAGGTTGGCAACTCAAACTCCAACAATCATCTGCAGCATACCTAAGATTTATTTTTAAAAAAATTATTTTTCCCTGTTAACTTGATTTTCAAGTACAAAGGGGAAATGAGTTAGAGATAGATAGGGTTAAAGTTTTACTTTCTTTTAATGTTAATAATTTAGCAAAGTTTCTTTCACCCTCCAAACGGGCCTCAGAAGTAGATCTACGTGTGTATCAGGGGCAAGTATAATGAGCCTTGGCCCACGTGGAAGAAGATTGATCAGGGTGTTCGTGATATGTGGTATAGGAATGACTTCAGGGTAACTTTTAATTTTATTCTTCATTTACATATATGTCAAATAAATTACTATTTATTAATTTTGTTTCCTGATATTTTACCCTTTCTTGTTAGGCACGCTATAACTGGTTGCCAGTGGACGATGATCAGATACGTTGGGCCTTTGAGTTGAGAGGCTCGAAGCTGGTTAAGAATGCATTCTGTAAGATTAGGGACGGTTCAGATAATGGGAGTTGGCTTCGCCCTGATGTGCTGGAATGCTTGTGTCACTATTGGGCCACTGATGAAAAGCTCCAGAAGAGGAACGAAGTCGGCGAGCAGAATTGGGCTATGAACACTAGCACTCCTCTATATATTGATGGCTCTGTATCCATTTCAGAGCATTTTGGTAGGCTAGTAAGAAGTTAAAATGAAATTTAATGTGTTCGCTTACTTCTTTATGTCCTTATTAATAAAAATGTATTTTCTACTTTTATATATGCAGAAGAAACAGAAGCAGAGAGACCCCACAGCATTTGAGGTCTTGGAGAAGACCAAGCATGGGGAGCGGGTTAGCCCGAAGGTTCGAGACCTTGATGTGTAAGTAATCTTTAATCATTAATTTGCATTTTCAAGTTATTAATTGTTTTTAATATATAATTACAAATGCTAATGTCTGACATATTATGCAAGACGACTTCCATCGCCTCCGAGACGATGCCAGTAGTCAGGGGCAGGAGCACTATACTGCCTTTAACAATGTCATTTTCTTAGAGGTGGTTGGAGGGAAAAGTAAGAAAGGACATATATTTAGCCTCGGTAAGCTAGGGGATCAGTTTGTGGCCTTAGCAACACCACGTGGACATTCTGATCCTGATTCTAACCCGGATGTCAGAGAGGTCATCCTGAACATGAATGTTGAACAAGCGCGACAGCAGGATAGTCGCATGCAAGAGTAGGATGACTGCATGGAGGAGTTATGTAGGTACTGTAATACCCAGAAATTTCAATAATTTAATTGAAGGCTTTGACTAACATTATTCTAGTAGTTCAATTTATTTTATTTTTTTTGTATAATTGTTATACATGGTAAAAAAAATTTGTAAGTTATAAATATGTTCGTAATTAGTTAATTACGCTATGATTGAAAATATTTTGCAACAATATTAAATAATTAAGTTAAATGAGAGTTTTAAAGCATAAATATGATAGTATATATTTGACTCACCCTTAGTAATCAAATTAGTTTAATTTGTGACCTTAGTGCTATAATGAGTTTATGGGCTTTAACCACCCTTAGGCCCAATAATAAGTTAAAAGAGGTGTCACCCACTTTCCCCTTCATTCATCTTCTTTTGAAAACCCTAGAGAGAGAACTTAGAGTGAGAAAGTGTGAGGGAACTTGGAGGAGAAGAAGTTATTGGAGAGCTTTGAGCTTGGTCTTCACACTCATTTTCTTCATTTTTGTTTGGGATCTAGGAGCACCACAATTTTCATAAATAGGTGAGGGATGTGTATTTTTTTTTTTTATGAATGGTTGGTGTGAAATGCTCTCTGTTCTTACGTTGTGGCCTTGAATCCATGATATATAAGTAATTAGTTATATAGATATACATAGATTTGATCTTTTATTATTGTTATTGTTATTTTTGCCTTTGAAGTTTTGTGGGATTAAAAGTCTTGGGGAAAAAAAAAAGTAAGCTTGTGCCGTAATAGCTATAATTCAAATAGCCAATGGGATGCTGTTTAGGAGAAAGTGTTTTTTTATTTGGTAGTCTATTTTTTTTTTTGGGTATATACTTTTAGGGTTTAGGGTTTAGGGTTTAGGGTCTAGAGAAATGATATTTGCACACCCAAAGTTAATACCTAAAGTTGACACCTTGGTTAATCGGTACAAAAATTTGGTTAATTCAGTTCATTATATGGTTAATCACATGTAAATATTTAGTTAATTCATGATGACCCATTAATCATATAAAGAACTGAATTAATCAGATATTTGCATGTGATTAACCAAATATTTACATGGTTATGGAAAATAAGCTTCATATAACCCATTAACCATATAATGAACTGAATTAACCAAAAATTTATACATGATTAACCAAGATGTCCACCTGGATGTCAAACCCAGAGGTGCAAATATCATAACTCATACTATTAGGTGGGTTAATGCAATTGATTGAATTTCTTTGCAATCAATAGTTTCCCAAAGGAATGGAATATAAAGTTATGTCATACTGTCATGTCCTTTATTTAAATTAATTTTTTTTTTCTTACATGAAAGACAAAAAACAAAAGTCTATAATAAGATAAAGGTTTGATAATAGACTCATTCAATAAATGATCATTGATAAGATAACAAATATACATGTACTAGTTTGATGGATATGTGTCATACATAGGAAATATGCTAATTTTTAGGATTTTATTTTTAAATATATAATTGTTGAATTCGATTTTTGACATGTGCCATATATTAATTAATAATGCCGAAAAAATTAAAGTTCCAATAAAGTTGTAAAATATGAAGAGAGTTATTAATCGTTATTCATGTAACCTCGAGTATCTATCTATACTATATATATTTAGGAATAACCTTATTGAATGTTATTCCATGTATCAACCTATTAGAAAATTATCATTTAATGTGATTGTTAACTATTTGTGTCTCTAGCATTATGATTCATCATAATTGCTATTTGCTTCATACAATATATTTTACTACCCGTTTGTATATCTTCACTTATAATTTTTTTTTTGACAAGACTTTTAATTTTTTTATTTACTCACTTATAATTACTTTATTCTCTTGACACAATTTATATTTTAATTATGATGAATATAAACATTTTTTACTTTTGTAACTATTCAAACTAATTCTTCAATTATAGTTTCTTATCTTCAATTTAGTGATTGAAATATAAATACAATCTTTTTTTTTTATTAAAAAAAATATAACTACAGTCTTAATTCAATATAATTGTACGATTTGCATATCATTATAAAATAAGAATCATAATTTTGACTTTTCAATTTTTTAATCGTATACTTTATTTTAAGTTTGAATTTTTTTAGTCTTTAAAACACATTTGCTCTTTCTCTTACTATATCAGTAAATATTAATTAACACATACTGTTAGCAAGAAATCATCATTTTACGTACGTCGTTATTGTTTGTTGTTTATCAACACATTTTTATAGAAGTAATAATTAAAAAATCTCCATGATGCACAGGGTTAAAAGTTATATATTGGATTATAAATTTGAACTTTATATGATTGAAACTTTAAATGAAAAATTTTGATTTTAAATATGAAAAGTTGCTAATTATTATATTATTATTATTATTATTATTATTATTATTATTATTATTATTGTCATCATCATCATCATCATCAACATCATTAAAATATCTTAAACTATAATTATCATTTTGTCATCTATGCGGCCGAAGCAATCTGTGTCCTTTAATTTTTTTTTAGTAAAATTATTCTTACTGCGAACAACATTTTTTAAATAAATAATTTTAAGATATTTTCAAATACTCGAGGTTACTGGAATAACGATTAATAACTCTCTTCATATTTTACAATTTTATTGGAACTCTAATCTTTTTGGAATTAGTAATTAATATGTGGCACGTGTCCATCAAAACACGAATTCAACAATTATATGTTTAAAAATAAAATCCTAAAAATTAACATATTTCCCGTGCATAGATGACAAAATGATTTTAATAAAAAAATTTAAAGGATATAGATTGCTTCGGTCGCTTAGATGACAAAATGACAATTATAGTTTAAGATATAATAATAATAATAATAATAATAATAATAATAATAATAATAATAATAATAATAATAATAATAATAATAATAATAATAATAATAATAATAATAATAATATTTATTATTATATTATTATTATTATTATTATTATTATTATTATTATTATTATTAGACCCAATCATATTATGCAACTTTTCATATTTCAAATCAAAATTTTTCATTTAAAGGAATTCAATCATATAAAGTTCAAATTTATAATCCAATATATAATTTTAACCCTATGCATCATGGAGATTTTTTTTAATTATTACTTCTATAAAAATGTGTTGATAAACAACAAATAATAACGACATATGTAAAAGGATGATTTCTTGCTAACAGTATTTGTTAATTAATATTTACTAATATAATACGAGAAAGAGCAAATATGTTTTAAAGACTAAAAAAACTTCAAACTTAAAATAAAATATATGATTAAAAAATTGAAAAGTCAAAATTATGATTCTTATTTTATGAAGATGTACAAATCGTACAATTATATTGAATTAAGACTGTAGTTATATTTTTTTATAAAAAAAAAAAAAAGATTGTATTTATATTTCAATCACTAAATTGAAGATAAGAAACTATAATTGAAGAATTAGCTTGAATAGTTACAAAAGTAAAAAATTGTTTATATTCATCATAATTAAAATATAATGAATATTTTAATCATATTTTGTCTCCTATTTTGCCACTCACCACTTCCATAATACGAACCTTCAAACACCGCCGGGTAATTGGGCAACGTCTCACCATGGTTACTCCACCAATAGTAATCAGACATGAACCCCTTCTCATAAAGATAGGCCACAACTCCATCCACGCTTTTGAAAGATTTACACTTGCATTTTTTGCAAGGACACCTCAAATGATCATTGTCCCACCTTATAAATCTCTCCTGCCTAACAACAAACTCTACAAACTCACTCACTCCAACTCTAAACTCTTCCCTAAGACGTTTATTCCGATCCAACTACGATACATCCATTTCTCGACTCTCCGGAATCTCCATTGCTGCCAATTAAATAGCCTGAGCAACCCTACAACGACACTTATATATTACGGTGCATTCCAATAACTCCATCAATCTCCTTCTTATGACAAGGTATGAACTTATCTTATTCGAGAAGAAACATTTACCACACTTGGTTAATAATAGTTATTTCCCTTATTCAAATGCCTTATACTTAACAAAATTTCGGCAGCATTTCCCATCGGTCTCCAAGTACACGACTCGAGCACAGTGGGATCCACCACGATCAAGTATGCACCCGAAGAACAAAAAGAAATGCATCAGACCGAGATTTCGTCAAGTATATAAGCCATTTGAACATGGAAATGACTATTATACGAGTGTGTAAAAGAATTTTTCCCAAATTGTCCCACTTGGACAATTCAAGATTCAATACAATTAGCATGCGTACCTTTTGAATCTCAAATAGGAAACTAAGGCTTTCGTAAATTAATAATTAACTCTAACAGAAAATAAAACCATTAACCTATAAATATTGCTGCATAGTTGAGCTTATATATTGCAACGTAAATCAATTCAAACTTAGATAAAATATTGTAGCAAACATCCTATTGAGCTCCATTCTCCACTAACAAGTAACACACAATTGTCAAACACATGCATAACTTCTAAATTATCAGCACACAACCAGCATCCCGCCTTTAGGACAGGATCACATCCAATTGAGCTTTGCTCTCCACTAACAAACAACACATAATTGCAAACACATGCATAAACATTAAATTATCAGCACACAACCAGCATCTTGCCTTTCAGACAGGATCACATCCTATTGAGCTCAGCTCTCCACTAACAAACAACACGATAATTCACATAACACATTACAAGCACTACACAATCAGAACCTATTAAACAAAGCAGAACCTTAAAAGAGAGTATTGAGAGAACTTACCTAAGTGACAAAATGCAAAACCATGTAAGGATAAAGGGAGGAGCCGCAGACAACAAAGATCAGAAATTGATAAATAAAATAAGACAATATGAAAGCAAATTAATATCCTTAGAGCCAACTTAATTGTAGTCAAGTTAGTAATATAAAAGTTTGAAAAACTGCCATTATGAGCAATTGATTACCTATGGAGATGAAGAGGGGACGAAGGGACTCGGTTTCAACTCAAGAGAAATAGAACAAGGACCTATAATGCATAAATAAAATTAATCCTGTCAAATACTAACATTTAAAAAACTAACATTTAAGGCTCTCATATATTGTCACTTTGCAACTAATTCAATGTACTCATGCAAAAAAACTTCAAAGATAAACTTGCCCAAGTTGAGAGCTATCATATACTCTTTTCTAATTATTGACTTTTCAAGAAAATGAAACTTGAACCACTCAACAAAATTTTATTTTTAAACTAACCTTCTCCTCTTTATCTAACCAGAACACATCTACTTACATTTAGAAACTGAATTTTATTTTTAACATAACCTTCACCTCTTTATCATTCCAGAACATATCTATTACATTTACAAACACAATATGACAAAAGAGTAACTTAGGAATCAAAGGTGATTAGCACAAACAACCTAGAAACTCCAACAACTCAAATTAACTTTCATTTAACAATACATTGATTTTTATTCAACTCACCTCAAAATTTCAGTTCCATATTAACATCACAGAACTTTGAACACAAATTTGTTCAGAGACAGCAAAAAGTAACTCACCAATCTCCACCGTGGTTCATGCATTTTTCAAACAATTGGTAAGCAATCTAGATAAGTACCAAAACACATCAACACATTTTTATGATAATCCAAATTATCTACCGTAGCACATCAACCCATTCAAATGAAAAATCATATGCTGACAGAACTTCCCTAAACCCTAACCTGAGACAGAACTGATCAGAGGAGACGGTGGGGGCGGTGGCCGCACGAACAGAGCCCCTAAAGATGGTGGTGGTGGCCGGAGAAGGAAGAGACAGCACCTGAGAGAGACATAGAGAGAAACTGAGACAGAGAGAACTGACCAAGAGAGAGAGAGAGAGGAAAGGAGACCTTACCAAAGGAGGAGGTCACGGCGCTACAGTAGTGGTCGTGGCGCGGTGTTGCTAGGAGGAGGAAGAGAGAGTGAGAGACAAAGAAGGAGAAACACAAAATGAGAAGGAGAAGAGGAGAACCTTACCAAGTGGTGGCTGGAGGAGAACGAGACGACGGGAGGTGGCGGTGCGTGGCCGGAATAGGGAGGTGGGTGTAGTGAGACAGAGAGAAAGAGGAGAGTTCGAGCGAAAATGGAGAAGAAAGAGGGATTTGCTAATTTTAGGGATTTAATTTTTAGAAACCGAAAAATTTGGTAGCTGTCATTAAATTTTTTAAAATGGTCGCAAATTCGGTCGCTGATTGGGTTATTTTGAAATTTTAATTCTCCAGTTAGCGACCGAATTAAAATCGGTCGCAAAAACGCTCTACTTTAAAAGTTTTTACACATGGGTTAGCGACCGAATTAAGATCGGTCACAAAAATAAATAAAATTTTATAGTTGCATTAAAATCGGTCGCCATTTCAGTCGCAAAAAAGTCAACAACTTCTGACTTTTTATTTGCTTCAGTTAACGACCGCTGACTCAGCTACCCTACTTTTCGGTCGCTATTTCAGTCGTAGGATAAATTATAACAAGTGTTCTTGTAAATCCTAAATAGGTCGCAATTTCGGTCGCAATAGCAACTAGTAAATTCGGTTGCTATTTTCGGTCGCTAAATGACCTTTTTTTTGTAGTGCTTTGTTTCTTGTAGTGATTCTTCTATTGATTCTTTAAAGTAAAAGATGTTACTTTATACTATCTGGACGTTAAGGTGTGTTGCTAGATCCCTACCTTGATTAGCAAGTTAATTTGGTTAATTTACTATCGGCTTAGTATTGAACCTACAGGGTCACAAACAAAAGAGTGTTCTAATCTTTGCTAAAGAATTATTTTTATTATTTGATAGTTAAATTGGAGAATTTAATTTAGTCAAATAAATAAAAAACTTTAAGTAGAATATTATTATTATATTCTACAGTAGTACTAAGAATATAAATAATATATAAATTAAACATATTTTATTTATTTAGAATAAATAACTTATTTGCTAAATTAAATTGGATTTGGTGCAATTGTTGAAATGTTTCTTGGTGCAAAACGTGGAGCACTCCATGTTTGTATGATTTCAAATGCCAATGAAAGTTAGTCCAAGCACTCGACTATTGCAATTCATTTGTAAGTTTGATAACCTGGTGAATCTTGTTTCAAGTAGTTGGCAACAGAAAGAAACAAGAAAGATAAGTTTAGTTGGTTTGAAATAAATAAAGTGACAGAGAGATAAAAACATAAAAAGGAAATGATATATCATAATGCGATGAAAGTCAGATTATGGTTCCTATTTGATAGGAATGGTAGTGCTTAGTGTGCTATATATATAGCTTTTAGTTAGACATTGATGATACACGGTTGTCGCTATTTTCTCTCTTTCTCTTCATCATTGGCATAAAAATATTTTTCAAAGGGTTGCTGTGATTTTTAGTTCCACTCATCAAAGGATTCATAGCAAGAGATTGGTAGCGGTGTGGATATACGTAGAGTCTTCATACTATTGAAACAATTTTCATCCTTCATTAACTCAAATCCAGGTTACTATTTTCAAAGCTTTATTATTGTAGTATATTTTGCACACATAATAATTCAACTTTTCCGCTGCATATATTATGGACACTATTTTCATCGTCGTGTACACTACAAGACCATTAAGGCCACTGCCTTAGGCCCTACCTTTTTTTTATACTATATATATTAATGGTAATTGATTTAGCAAGTGGTTGTATAATAAAGCCTAATTTCGCATACAGTGTATATATTATTGACATAAAAAAATAATCATAAGTAGTACAATTACACATTCAACTGAAGAATATTTTCGTATTGGATATTTTCTATATATAATAGATCAATCTATTTTTCTATTGAGACATGATTTGAAATTTTTTTACAATATGAAACTATTTTTTATTTTTGACTTTTGATTTGAATGCAAAAGATATAAAGCTTTAGATGAAGATGAATTGAAAAAAATATTGTATTAATCTTAAAACTTTTTTTAAGATTAATTTAGTGAACATTCATATAAAGATGGTCTTTTTTTTTAATAAATTAAAATTATTGAGAAAAGTGTTAAGAGAAAAAAAATTAATACCCCAATAGAAATATTAAATTATATCAAAACATTATATATATATATATATATATATATATATATATATATATCAAATATATCTATTTCTTATAGAATACTATTCGCAATACTTGTAACGGTTGCTAAAAAAGATTTTCAAAATTAAAATTGCTTAAATCCTATCTAAAAAATGTTACAAGATAGATTGAATGTATTAGTCATCTTATCTACTAAGGGTGAAATTTTAGAATGACTTAATTATAAAACTTTGATAAATGATTTTGTAACTCACAAAACTAGAAAATTAATATGAAAATTGATAATTTATATAATATTAAGTCTCATTTTGTCTTAGGCCACAAAATTCCTCTACATGGCCCTGACTATTTTTAACTACCACATTCCTGTAAGTCGCACCGAAAATTGTCATACGAATCAGGGCTGCCCCGACCCAAATGCCCTCTTTATATTCTGTAAAACAAAAGGAATTCATCAAGACTAGAAAATACCTTTACTAACAACCAAAATAGTGAGAAGCACAGTGCGAAACAAAAGACAATGTGATTCTCAATTATTTAAAAATGAAAAGGGAAAGTTAAGCAATAATGTTATTCTGACTCCCCAAATTTGACATCCACAGTGACAACTTCACTTAAATGCTACTGTAGCGCTACTTTTTTCTTCTTCTTTTTTAATAGAAATTTTGACTTTTAAAAAAAAATTAAAAATTTAGCTTTTTTGAATACTAACATTTTTTGTTAATTACGTGCAAACATCTGGTTAATTCAGTTCATTATATGGTTAATGGGTCATCCTAAAGCTTACAATCATTTTTCACAACCATGTAAATATTTGGTTAATCACGTGCAAATATCTGGTTAATTCAGTTTATTATCTGGTTAATAGGTCATCCTGAAGCATACAATCATTTTTCACAACCATGTAAATATTTGGTTAATCAAGTATAAATATTTGGTTAATTCAATTCAATATATGGTTAATGGGGTATCCTGAAGTATACAACATTTTCCATTAGTGTACATATATTAACCAAATAATGAACTGAATTAACCAGATATTTGCACGTGATCAACCAAATATTTACATGGTTGTGAAAATTAATTGTAAGCTTTAGGATGACCCATTAACCATATAATGAACTGAATTAACCAGATATTTGCACTTAATTAACAAAAAATGTTAGTATTCAGAAAAGCTAAATTATTATTTTTTTTAAAAAAGTCAAAATTTGAAAAGAAAAAAAAAGTAGCGGTACGTGGTACGCGGTACGCTAAATTACAAAATATGGGTATGTGGGGGGTATACATAGTCGGTACGCTATTTCGGTTCGCGGTACGTCATAATATATTAACCGGTACGCTACCAATAATAATTTTTTATCTATTCAAAAATTATATATTGCATAGTGTAAAAGATAAAATAACATGAATAAAAATTAACTCAAAATATTAAAAAGGAAATAATCTTCATTAGAATAATAAAATAATGAAAAGCTACATTTTTAATGAATTAATCATAAAGATTTTCAGTATACTATATTATGACGTCTGGTATCCTTTATCCAACTGCTTTACATCTTTTAAAATTAAAAATTTATTATTTTAATTATTGAAGGATCTCTTATCAAGAAGGAAAATTAATGGTGATAGTCATTTACAAGAAAAAAGGAGTTATTACGTATTATTGAAATCTGAAACATCAGTTTTTCCCACATCCATCCCATTTACTTTCCTCTCTCTCTATATCTGAGAAATATTGTTCAACACTTCAACTTCCAACCCAACACAGCAACAGCCATCTTCATCCTATGACCGCACCTCTTTTCCTGATAACCAGAAAGAGTTAGAGCTCTGTTTCCTGATACTCCTTTCTCATCTTGATTCACCTCTCCAGATTGTCGCATACTCCTCCCACTGTGAGCTCTATTTCGGCGCTGCATCATACCTGACCCGTCATCCCAGAAAATCACGATAAACACTGGAACAACCAGCAAAAAGGGGGGCGCTAAGGGGATTCGCCATTTCTGCGAATTAAAGAAAGAATTGGTGCGAATTGGTACGTAAAAGTACCGCGAATTGGTACGCGAGTACCAATTCGCCATTCGTAGGGTACTTGAGCGAATTATGTAACACTGAGCTAGACTCCAACCCATACCTTTCGTCTTTCTTTTGGAAGGAAAATAAAAAGAAGAATATAAATAAAAATTAAAAAAGAAAAGAGGATTATCCAGGTGACACGTGTCCATAATATTCTTCCATATCGTTCTTGTGAATGTGAATATCCCTTTTGTCTGGTCCATTTACATAATACAAGGAGGCAGAATATTCCTCCCTTCTGCCCATCTCCGTTCATTACATCCTTTGTTTTTTTGGTGGATCTCCGTTCATTACATCTAATAACAAGAAAGATGGGCCATGAAAAGTGCCCCACATTGTATTTCTCCAACGCTATACGATCACCAAAATGGTACTAGTACTGGTACCAGTAGTTGTTCAGGACCATGATGTCCATGATACACATCTTCCAATTCGTTTAGTTTCATATATATTCTATAGCGAGTAACGCTGCTAATATACATTCTTACATTCTCTTTTTAATATATTCTTTCCTGTTGCTATTGGTTAAAATTCAAATAGGTTCCACTATTTTGGAAATAAGTCTCGCTGATGCATGTGGGCTCCACTTGAATTTTGTAGAACCATATGAATTTCAACAAATTGTGGAGAGTATGTTGGAAAGTGAGTGCTAAAGAGTATATTGCTAGCATTTTTATTTTATAGCACATGCAAAATTTCTCTTTCATTTTCTTTTCCTCAATCTAATAGGAAAACAAAAAAGCTCTGCATGAAGAAACTTCACTTCTTTCATAATTGTCAAATATTCTTACCAGGTAGTTTGTTTAAAGAATTTAAGAAAGTAGAAAGAAAACAAAAAAAGAAAAAAAAGAAAGCAAAGATGAAACTTTGTCTTTGCGTCAAAAGCTTCAACACAAGCATAGACATACAATAAATACAATTTTAATAAAGAACACCATAGGAAGCTCATTGGTTTATAGTGATCAACGAAGTTACTTTATAACTAGCATCTAAGGTGGAGTCTTTATGTATTTCATTCGTAGCGAACAAGTTTCTAGATAATTTTACTAGTTTTTTATTTTTAAATTCCATTGTTACCCCTTTCCTTCACCACTATCCCATCCCTATCCCAATCTACTGGTCACCCCACCTGCAACCACCACCACCACCACCCCCACGCCACCCAATTAACCATCATCCCAGATTTGCGACCACCCACTCACTGCCGCCACCCCTACCTACCACCACCACCTCTATAACCCAATCCGCCACCCCATCCCCATCGTCAGGACCACCCCCATACCCCCATCATTTTCCGTTTCAATACCCTAATTCCCTTTTCTCGTGTCAGACTGAGATACCCCGTTGTGCCATTAAATAAAAATCTCATTTAAAAAAAAAAAAAATTAATCGCGTTCTTAACGTTAAACGTATATAAAGAAAACTTAAATATTAAAACTTACAACTTCTGAAAGTTAAACCATCACACCATAGATATAAAATACATACACAACATAGGTCTATCCATCAAAGTACAAAACACTGTCTAAGGTATCCTATCAGTAGGATCCCCTGCAGGTACATACTTATACAAACTAACATATGCAACATAAAATAAAACGTCTCAAAAGACGCACTGACCATATATCCTAAACTCTACCACTAAAATCCACAGCTCATTGTGAACACCTAATTTTGTCCCCTTTTTTTATTTTTATTTAATTCTAACTTTTTACTTTTATTTGATTTTTCAAGGAAAAATAAATAAATAAAGCAAAGTGAAGTGAAGAAAAGAGAAGAAGAAATAAAAGAGAGTATTGTGCTCAATTCCCTCCAAGTCCAACAGAACAAAAAGAAAAGAAATGCACTCAGCCCACCAGAACAGCCCAAAGAAGCTAAAAAAAAAAGAGAGAGAGAGTTGAGAACTGCCCCAGCGAACCGGGTTATAACCGACCCGGTTCGGCCCAGTCCAGTGTCACACAACCAGTGACCCACGCCTTAACGAACCGGGTCACGCCCGACCCGGTTCGCGCCCCGCACCTTCCTTTCAGTTTTTCTACTGGACCGGCTCACCTTCGCAGTCCGGGTCGTGCTCGACCCGGTTATAACCCACGGCCCACACTCTTTTTTTTCCTTCTCTTCCTCATTTGGGAAGCCCTAGCCGTCCCTTCTCTATCAGAGAGCAAACAAGAAGTTTCCTTCTTCTCCTTCTCATGGCTGCCATCGCTGCCCCTTCCCATCATCCTTTCTTCATTATTTTATTCTTCTTAATCCTTATCTTCTGCCATCCCCGCTTCTTCCCCTCTATCACACGAAATCGACATCCACCGTGAACGTCTCGTTGCTTCTGCTCACCCCATCCTTTGCCTCCAACCCGAACCGTGTGCCCCCAACACCTGCATGTGCGTCTCTGCTCCCAGATAAAAAGAATGTCAAAAGTTGCGGCCGGGACACGTGGCGGCTTGTAGAAGATGAAGAACATCCTCTTCTCTGACAAGGATGACGAACCAAGCTCCTGAGAACCGATCTGCTCCTTCATTCTCGCTAAAAAGCTTCTGTGCTCCTTTCAATCCACCTGCAGAGATGTTAAAGGCATTAAATTTGCCATTAATGCAATATCAAGTTGTAGAAGGAACTATGGCTCTATGACTCCTATAAAAGGGCGAAAATGAAGCGGCGCCGGGACGAGCGGGCAAAAAAAAAAAAATTGAAGGAAAGAGTGGAAACTGTCAGTTCTGATATTACCTGTGTTGAGTGCGAAAATTCTGAGTTTTGGAGTGTTGCTGTTGTTGGTTGCGGTTCTGTCTGTAACCTGTATCATCAACTTTTGCTCATTGGAGCCTTGTTTTGGTAATTTATCTTCATCTGTTTTGTCTTTCTATACTGAGAAGCATAAAAATGATGTAAATTTGACAGTTTCTAACGACTTGTAGCATGTTGTATGGACTGATTCACATGTTTAGAATTGACATAATATTGAGTTGCAATTTTAATCTTTTATGTTAACTGCTTGATGAAAAGGAACAACTTGAAATTGCCGTGAAAACTTAGCTACACTTTTTCCGATTGGTCTGTTGATGCTAAGACTTGAGTTTATTTTTGCCTGTACTAACTTTTATGCTCTTTAAGATAGTTTAGAAGTCTTACTTTAATGTCCTGAGATATAGGAATAATATATGAAACATGATGTGAGAATTGATAAATTTGTTAAAATCTGGTTTATTGATATATTCATTGTCATGACTAGTCTCTATATGTGTTAAATGTTGGTTGATGAGTTTGATTCCCTATACTGAGAATAATTTGGCTTTGAATTTGATTGCTTGATTGTACACATACCACATGTAAATCCTAAATGGAAATTACCCATGCACTCATTAGTTATCTTAGACAGGATAATAGTTCAATATGTTCACTTTGATAACATGTCAATTATTTCGGTAAAAGGCTTGAATTGAATTTCCATGATATGTGAAGGTGAAGGACTTTTTTTGCTTCGGCAGTTTTAATTCTCCTAAGAAGGGTTGGATTTTCTCTTATTGTATTCTTTGTTGTGGAAATAGGATCTAAAATTTGAAGGATTTACTTTTTTTTTAGGAAGTTTGAACTTGAATGAAGGCTTAATTTCAAAACAACCATGGATTTTGTTAGCTTTTATAAAACTGACTTGGGCTAGCTATTTAAAAGAGTGTTTTTTTTTATACAAGATACAAGTTATTGGAAATAAGCAATTTGTACTTGTACATGACCAATATCTATTTTTCGAGTTCCAACTTGTTAACAGGTGCAAAACCCATTTTATTTTATTTTTTAGTTTTGGATGGTTGCTCTTATCCGATGGTATTTAGATATGGTTACTTTTCAATGATGAGTTTCAATAAATTTAATGAGAAGAGTATGGCTAGGATCATCACTTATGAAAATAAAGATTTAATACACATCAAATTTTGCTTGCTGGACCTTCATCTTTGACCTTCTTTTTTTTTTGTTATCCTCGTTTTCTTTGTAAGTGTAAGAGGCTGGATGAATATCACTTGTCTAATGCAATGATTCAAGGTCTTCTTATGTTAAGATTGAATGGGATTTGTTGTAAGCAATACGCAATATTTTGTATAACAATGTTTAGCGTGTCCAAAATTCAGACGTTCTTTTACAAATAATAACAAATCACTTTTTGTAGAACAATAATGAAAATAAAGTCCTTTTTTTTTTTTATAAATTTGATTTACTTCTCAAAAAGAATAAAATAAGTTCTTTCTTTTTTGTTTTAAAAAAAAAAAGGAAATCAATTTAGTGGACACTTGTTGATTCCTTAGTCATTCAAGAGATGTCTAAGTTTTTTACAACTTGGCATCTCAAAAATTTTGTAGAAAACGACTCCTTTTACGCTAAAAATATATATTCATTTATTTATTTTAAATAATTCATTTCTCAAATTAATAAATGTACAAAGGAATTAATTTAGTCGTACGACTTCTTGATTCCTTAGCAAAATTCTTTTCTTTAGAAATAAAAATTCCATTTACATAAAATTACGGAAGTTATCTCATAGAAAATCAAGAAAAGATCAATTTTGTCGTAATGACTTGTTAAACTCATAAATACGAGCTATTTTAACTGTACAGTTTAATGGTTCTTTAGCTTCATATTAAAAGGGGTTAATTTTAATTTGCACGATCTAAGGGTAACCGTCATAATGACGGATGCTCTAGGGTGCCGTGGGGATAACCACCCATGCCTTTCCTAGACATAATCGACTCCCGAACCCTATTCAATCTCTATTCAAAAATAAAGACCAGTCATTTTTTTAAGAAGGGTTTTCCCAACGTTTCCCAACAAAAAAACTTTGGTGGCGACTCCATTATCAAGAAGGAAAAATCTCAATCCTGTTTTTCCTTCCCGTCGCGAAACCGGTCGCGACTTTTCGCGACACTCATCCTCCAGCATCCGGTTCATAAGGAGTTCCATCCAGATCCTCAGTAGCTGACTCCTCCGCATCACATAACCAAAATATATATAATATAGCAAAATAGGAGATAAGAAACAGTTCTATCATCATAAGCATAAAAGGAATCGTAGCATACAATACAATAACAGTCAAAGACACACATCACATATAAATAACATTCATTCATCCTTAATTTACGATATCATCCTCTATCCTTATTCTCATGCAACTAAGACTTTATGCTGATGTGGCTATCTCTACTCCTGTCACGTTAGTCAGTAGTCCAGACGGTGCGGTGCCAAGAACTTAGTGCCAGAAACTCGGTGCGCCCCTATTCCCCCATTGGAAATAGCGCAATAAGCAAAATATAAATGGTACCTCTATCCTCGATAGGATAATCAGAGCAACTCGTCAAGGACTAAAAGAGTATTACAGTAGTCTTCCTTGGAACTCAATATCCGTAGGGCACTCACCTGCAATATCCGGTATCCAAAATATGATACTCTGACTTCGTGTGTTCCACTCACACGGCTGTGAATAACAATACATATATATGAATCTCACTGACTCGCATCGGATACAACCTAGTACCTCAACCTTCCATCACAGTCTCAACACACATTCCATGTCACATCTCATCTATAAAATAATTTAATTAGGCTACGCACCTCGAAATCACATTCATTCTCACCGCATGATACATATCTCCCGACCAACATATATCATCGCCTAAATAATAACTAAACATGAAATAGCATATATTGCACGTTATTAGACCAAACAGATTATACACAGTAAAATAATAATAAAATATTCAGGTATCACAGAACATCACATAAAGTATGTTACCACAACCAGCTTCATCACAAACAATTCAACAGTACTAAAATCAGACATCCTCGAATATTATAAAATTATCCTAACAGTGATAAACCTACAATCCCAAAATCGTCATTAGTACCATGGGCTAGTTTTCAATAGGATTTTGGTATTGTCGATTACTCAATCATTAGTAGGGTTTCGGTCGCCCTATACCATTATTATAAACTATATGCTACTTATCCGTTTCGACGACAGGATATTTCTTTCTCCCACCTTATCGACGTGCACGCTTTCCTGTACCAGCTCTGAATGTGTTTGCCACCATCCATACGAACACATCCATCATTCCGTTTTCCATCCCGATTACACGTACGATATCACAATTTGGCGGAAACATAGAAATACCAACCGAATCAACAATAGGGTTCCAATCAATAAATCTATTTGAATCAAGAGACAAAATCGATGGAAAAACTTACGAGAACAACGACTGGACTTAGCGGAAGTCGGATTCAAAAGTGAGCTAAAGAATCCAAGGAAAAAGGTACCCAAAACAGGTTACTGTGCGAGTTCCATATTTCTAGCCACAGACCTTCAATTACATAACTTAACGGTGACAACGAATAAATATCTTTCCTAAACCTTCTCACAAAGTTTCAGCCCGATCCAATGGTGAAGAATCTTAGATGGCAGTTCTATGGTTGCAGGTTAGGTGGTATACGGGTTGAGTTTCTCACCACCTAGGCCCACTGTGCAAGCTTAATATAATTGAAGAACCGTTGGATATGAAGAACCATAAGTCTTGAACCTAGGCACACTCTTCAACCGTTGGATATGAAGAACCATAAGTCTTGAAGCTTCTTATAAAATTTGAGAATGATCCAACGGTTGAAGAGTGTTTGGCGACGATCTGATTGCGACTGCTCCAACCATGTTTCAAAGTTTCCAACAATGGCTTCTTTTAACAATTGAGGATTCTCTCTCAATTCTTCTCCTCAGATCCGAAAAAGCATAGAGAAAATGAAAAATAATAGATGATAAAGAGAGCTAAGGTGATGAGGAAGAGGATTCTCACCTTGAAATGAAGAAATTTGATCAAAGATTCAAGCTTTTCAACAATGGAAACTTTATGTTTTTGAGAGAATGCACGTGAAGAACTTGATGAAGTGTAGCAAATGAATTGTCTAAGTGCTTGAATGGGGAGGCAGTTGTGTATTGGGGAGGGTGGGGGGGGGGGGGGGGTGAGATTTTGGTCACAAATTGTTGGGACAAGGTTGGAAATACAAAGAACGGTCAAGGGCAAAATGGACATTTCCATGACTAGATATTTTAAATATCTAGATATTTTTGAACTTGTCATTATTGCTTGGTGAGTCATAGTGGTGACTCACCCCATGACTCACCACCCCTAAGTGGCAAGGTGACGCCACCATCCGGTGTCCGGTTCTATCGTTGCAGTTCCGATTCTGACTCCGTCAATTACCTGATTTAGGTTTTACGTCGTATTTTCTTTGAAAATTCACCCAAACAAAATACAATATTTTATTTTTAAGTGAAACTTTTCAAAATAGACTATATCACTGGAAATGTTATAAAAATCCAAAACGTTTTGTTTTCGGGTCAAAATTAGGTTTTCTGATAAAATCTTACTGTCAGTGAAAATGCAGACCGGTTTCCGTCTGAATTTTAAACCCAAATTCTAACCGTAGCCGTTTACTATGAAGTAGATTCTAGATATGATTTTGTTCTTCTCAAAATCATTTTCTAGGTCTTAGGTAAAAATATTAACATATATATTTTTACCGATAATACAGCATAGATAAAAAGCAGGATGTTACACAGACCAGTCCTTCTTCTTCTTTCAATCCAAAGCTTGCGGTTTCAGATTAGTTAACCACAAACCCACCGCTATTTCGAAGATTAATGCCATCATTCAAAGATAGCTCAAGTCGTGTCCAGATTGCAATTTCGACAAAGTTGGTTTGTGGTTTATGCTTGGTTACGACGCGACAAGGTACGGTGAGGCAAAGGCATTATGGGTAGAATGAGCCAACTGGTGCACGACTGATGATAGTTCAGAACCAAGTGTGGTTGATGACTACATCGTGGATGGCGGTGCACGACTGGTATTAATGCACACGATAGTGGAAGAACACACAGGGCATGGGTGTGTCCAGCGGGCGGGAGGAGTGGAAGGCGGCGGAGTAATTGAGGGAGGGAGGAGTAGAAGGCGGTGATCAGCATGGGTAAAAGGAGCATCACATTAGTTTTCGGATTCAGTGTGTTCTTTCGCTCAAACGATTCGTGGAGAACTCCCATTTTCTCCATTTCGAATTCGAGTTGTTAAGATCTATTTCGAATGGAGGTGGGTTAGATCCAGAAGAAGGAGTTGATATTCCGGTGGGATTTAGGTGTGGCGGGGAGGACATGTGTCGTCTTTTTTCTCTTCTCTGATGCTTTTTTGTTTCTGGTTTCTGAGTTGATGAAATTGAAAGAAGAAGATGAAAGCTTGTAGGGGTGGGAGGGTGGTTGCAATGCGTATGGTCGGAGAAGATGACCCAGACACAGCGGCTCCGATGGTTGCCATCGATAAAGGTGGTTGACGATTCCATGGGGATGGGTGCGGGTAGGAGGAAGAAGAAGGCTAAACTTGTCTTTTCAATTTTTTTTGCTGCAAGATTATTAGGTCTCAAGTTAATTTTTTTATTGGACAACATAATCTCAGTCGTTGATTAATTTAATATTAAGTATGATGGCTAATAATAATGTCTCACCAGTGAAGCACATGAAAAGCTACTTTACCCTAGCCTTAAACTTGAACGAAGGGATGATACCTTTTAATAACATTTTTTTTAATGTTCTAAAGCTTAAAAAGAAAAAGAAGAAGTGAAATAGACAACAATAAACACGAAAAAGGGGGGTTTGAATTGTGTTTATCAGACTTTTTGATAAAGTTAAAAACTTTTCGCAAGCAAAAGGTAAGAGCAGACGAGTGGTTATCATGTCAATCTGGCAAGTGACTTGTTTGAAGGTTTTTCAACAAAAAAACACACAAGCATACAAGATTAAAAGCTTTGTTAGATATTCACATTTTAACCCCTTTAGTTAGTTTAACAGTTAAGATAAATTAATGAACTAAAGAGATAGGGATAGGGATAGGGATAGACACAACTATTTTATCCTAGTTCACCGCTTAACAACTAGGGATACATCTAGTCCTTGGTAGCACCAAGTTTCCTCCACTATAACTGATCAGGTTACAGACAAATATTCTTTGCACACCTAGCCTCTCCAGGCTCCAGGACAAGTATTGTTTTCACACCTAGCCTCTTCAGGCTCACTCAAGTTTGTTTGACGGAAGAGAGTAATAAATACAACTTGCAAGTATTTAATGTGAAGGTTTGAAAAACTACGCAATAACTTCAAATGATTGAAGAATAAAGAATGAAGGAATGAAGAAATAAATGTGCAGAGTAATAGCTCTTCGAATTAATGTTGTGTTCTATATATCTTCATCTTCAATCTCTTCTCTATTTATAGCCTTCAATCAATTTGAATCCGTTAGAGACATTCCTTCTGATTTTTGGCTTTAATCTAAGTTCCATTAAATGCAATAGAGTCATTCTGGGCAGCCATTAAATGCATAGGAGTGTTGCTTGTACTCTAACAGAGAGGGACATTGCTTTATGCTTTGTGCAGTAGCCAAATTAGAGTTCTTCAGGTTGCTTTTGTACTTCGCTGAGGACATTTCCCTTTTTGTGCAACTTCCAGGTGTACTAGGAATGAAGCATTTTGGTAGCACCCCTTTTCTGAGTTACACGGTTGCTTTGAGTGTTTGACCTTCTAAAAATCTTGATCCTTGTGAGAGAAAGCTTTAGAATCTTCTGACTGAGTAGACAACTCACAAAAGTTCTTCAGTCTTCGCGTGTTCTTCGTTGAAAGACACCAGATGGGTGAGAGCTTCATTAGACGGGTTGAGTCTCATAGATAGAAAGTCAACATCTCCAGATAAGCCATCAAATGAGTTAAACTTATTAACCAGAAGGGTTGGCTTTACTTAGTAGACGAGTGCTCTTCACTTTTGACCAAGAAAGTCTTAGGGCAGACACGTGATTAAAATACTTAATTAATGATCTGCACACTAAGTAGACAGGTCAACCATGAATATGTAGTTCAATTAAATCATTGACAAATGTTTAATTTTCATCAAAACTTACATCAAATGCACATCAGACATTTAAAGACTTAACAATCTCTCCCTTTTTTATGATGACAAACGTTGAAATGATTTAATGAACCTTATAAAATATTAACAGAAAAGTAACAGTCTTGTACAGACAAGTTAAATTTCAGAACAATTTGTTTATGCAGACATGCATCAAAACAATATTTAAGCGATTTTGCATAACATGTTTTAGTAGAGATAGCAGAGTTTTGTTAAAACGAGATATCAGACATAACAAAGCTTATACTTTTTGCTCACAGATAGGTTCACATATTTATGATTTATTCTTATAGACAGAATATGTAGACAACTTCAGGTTCATTTATGTTCATTTTATCTTTATTTTCTCCCCTTTTTGGCATTAGCAAAATGGAACACAAGAGGAAGAAAAGCAAAGGAAAAGAAAAAGTAACAGAACCAAGTATTAATCATCATAGGCTTGTACAAGGCAATTACAACAAGAAAACCTAATTGGTTGTTGCTTAACAGAAGGTACATAGCCTTTAGTCTAGCTTCTAAAGCCACTCTAGCTCTTTTTTTTTTTTTAAAAAGTAAAAGGTATGCAAAAGCATCACTATAATGATGGACATCCCAACCATGCTGGCACCCCCACCACTACCAATCATCTGCAGCACACCTACTTTATCAAAAAAAAATAAAAAATTAAAGAATACAAAAAAGGCAAGGGGGACTATACCAAAACCTTGCAAAGTAAAACAAAAAATCACTTAAATCTATAAAAAAAGGAAGACTGAATCTATTTCGATTAAAGTATTCTAAAATAAAACTAGGTGGAGAATCCCACCAAATGAAACTATGAAAAAAAATTCCATGAGAAGCTTGCTTGTTCGCATATGTGTTGCCTTCTCTAAAGATGTGAGAAACATAGAAATACATTTGCTTGATCAAAGAAAGACAAATCCTCCATCGGTTTCTTAGGTCCTAAGGAACAAGGTTTATATCTTTGAAAGCTTTAACCACAAGAAATGAATCACTTTCCAACCCCAATTTAAACCAACCTCTTTGAAAATAAAATTCAATAGCTTGCATAGCTACCACCAATTCTTCTTTAAGAGAATTTGAAACCCCCAAGTAATCTGAGAAACAAAAAAAAAAAAAAAAGCACCACTTGAATTCCTAAAAATCCCTCTAGTTGCTGCTATTCCAGGATTACCTCTAAATGCACCATCCGAGTTGCATTTGATCCATGAACAATGTGGTTTATACCAATTAACTTGGGAGATAACTGGAGCTTTCAGAGCATGCATAGATATATTGAAGTATTTCAGAATTTTGAAGTCTCAATTGGTTGCACCCGAAAGAGAAACAACATAATTAATCATGCTAATGATGCTGCCAAACTGCACACTATTATTCTAAAATCTCAATTGGTTGCAGCTGAACCAGATGAACCAAATAGTGTGCACTATAACTGACAGATCATCATACTTAGCCTGTGGGCTCCAAGGTTTTGATATGAGCCCAATTTGGAGTATGGTTCAAGAAGCTAGCCAAGGACTTGGTGGGCCAATGACAAATGTTACAACCAAGAAAGCCCAACACGTGTTAATTCAAACTATGGTTTTATCATGGAAGCAAGCCCAAATGCAAGATTGGATGGAATGAAGCCCAAATTATTAACTTACATTATCCAACTAAAGGATCCATGACAAGAGGGGCATGCAACATGAAGAAGAGTCCAATTTTAGTTGTTTATTTTAATTTCAATAAGTGTAATGAGTTATGTGAGTGGATCCAAGTTGTTACTGTTGCAATTGGGTCAAGCCCACTTAATCCCATAGTGTGCACGAAATTCTTAGGCAGCTTAGGGTAGGAATCTTTTTGGTTTGCATACCAAAAGAACTCCATTTTGAATTATAGTCTTTTATGTTTTGTTAATTGTGTAGGAGTTACACTTTTAATATGAGAAATAAGTGTGGCTGCTACATAATTATAGAGAGAGGGTAATAATTAGTTGGTGGTTGAGTTAAGATTAGTTTTAGTGAGTCTTTAGTGTCATTACTAGGCCAATTTATGTGAGGGTTATGGTTTGTTTTTGGAAGCCAAAGGTTGGCTGCCCATCTATACGTAATTTCGACCCTAACACATGAGTGGATAACTTGGAAGTTGATTTTGGATTGAAATCCATATTGTGAGAATATTGTTCTCCTAGGTTCTTGGTTGAACCAAGCTAAGTTCTTATCAAGAATCCAAGATTCTTGTGGCGAACATCATTTGGCTTATCAAACCACCTTGGTTTGTGGCGCCTACACCATCTCTTTTCTCATCCATCTTTGTTTCTTTCTTCACTTTAATTTGGTTACAAAAGTGATTACAATTTTAACTTGTTTGAAATTCAACCAAAAAGATCATTCCAAGGCAACCTTCCATTTGGTTGTCATCAGGTTTCTCACAGATTGATAGGATTGAATGAATGGAAGTATGATCAATAACTATCTGCAGGATTTCACCAAGCCAAGACCATAGTTTGGAGGCAAAGGAGCATTTTAGAAAAAGATGAGCAGATGTTTCTAAAGTTACACCACATAAGCTGCAAATCAAGACTAATGTACATCCTCTGTGCTTCAAGTGCTCATCAGTGGGCAATTTATCATGAAGAAATCTCCAAAGAACAAAGGACTTGGAAGGAGTGATTGAATTACTCCAAATCAACTTACCCCGATAATGTGCTTGACGAGTTGTTCTCAAATAGTTGAAGGCATCTTTGAAAGAATGAGATCCATCATTAAATTACTTCCAAACAAGAGAATCATTACAACTAGCACTATCAGGTGGGAGCAGGACCTGCTATAGCAGAGAATTTTTCTGAAAGTTCTAATGGAATTTGCCATGAACTATTACAAATAAAGTCTGAAACATAAGCTTTTAAAGATGAATGCACATTATCAGGAAGCTCTAGCAAATCAACTAAAGGTCTGGACAACCAATAGCCAAGCCATAAGTTAATGTTTTTTTCCATTACCTATGCATCATGTGGCACCCTCTACCCCGCATATAAAAAATAAAATAAAAATAAAATTATATCATTAATAAACGTTAATAAAAGGTAGCGAGTACCATATGAACAAAACATAACATCTGCGGAAAAAATAAAGAACAAATCATAACCCCAAAACCCTGATGTTACATATATCAGAGCTGGTAATCAAATCCAGAAATACATCGGAAAAACAACTACGTAAAGGTAAGGTCTTAAACTAGAGCGAGCAAGCTCCTCGGAGTCGCTACTCAAAGTCACTCCTCAACAAGCTACTCACCATCCTCTGCATAAAAGAAGGTACTTGCAAGGAAATAACAAAAGATGGGGAGTAAGATAAGCAACAGCAGCCATACTGCGACGGCGATAGGACCCGAGCATTGTCCGATGCATTATCTGCAGAGGATCCCGCCGAGGGTCTGGACCCTAGGGGATATTGAGATAGTGTACCATGATGACCGTGGGTGGCAGGTCGACCACTCATAGTTCTTCAAGTGCTACATCGGCCCAGTCAGTATCTACATTCGCCTAGGAGGACGACCTTTCTTTACGTTGCATGGTTCTTACCGGATCTCTCAGCGACTTCCTTTCACAGAGATGTGGTACCCGTCTCGTCAGCACGAGTCCCAGACAGATGATGGGATATATATCCATCAACAAAAATATACTAAGGAGATATTAAAGAAATATAAGCTGGATACAACAAAACCAATGAAAACTCCCATTGAAGCCAATGCAAAATTGAACAGAGATGGGGAAGGTAAAAAGGTAGATCAAACTGTCTACAGAGGTATGATTGGTTCTCTTCTGTATTTAACTTCTAGTAGACCTTATATTCAATTCAATGTCTACAGGAGTGCAAGATTCCAATTTGACCCAAGAGAGTCACATCTCACAGTTGTTAAAAAAATATTTAGATATTTGCTTGGAACCACTAATCTTGCTTTCCTTTCTTTGTTGAGCTGTCTTCATTCAGCTCTTGCTCATGAACTTGTAGAGTTCCTAGAAGATCACTTATTTGAAGGGTTGAGAGATCTTTGGTCTGAGTTGTTGTTGTAACCAGAGGTCTCCATTGTTTGGGCAGACTTCTCAGAATTTTACTTACTTTATCAACATTGGTGTAAGTTTTTCCCATAGATTTCAGATTGTTTGTGATGGTCTGAAATCTTCCTATTATTTGAGCAATGATCTCTCAATATTCCATGGTGAATCACTCATACTTTCACACAAGCATATTTATCTTTGTTTCATTCACCTTTGTTGACCCTTTATGAGTTACTTCTAGAGTATCCCATATCTCTTTAGAAGATCCACATGCATGGACCTTGTCAAATTCTTTTTGATTTAGGGCACATATCAATGAATACCTTGCTTTATGATTCAGTTCCCATGTGGTCTTTTCTGCAGCGCTCCATTCAGCTTTAGATTTGTCAATGTTATCACCATTCTTTGTAGTATAAGGACCATCAGTAATGATTTCCCATAGATATGAAGTTGTGGACATGATGAACCATTGGAATCTTTATTTCCAATAGATGTAGTTTTCTCCATTGAAGAAGGGAGGTCCAGTCATGGATGCTCCTTCCATTCCTGAGTTGCTTCTGCTTGTGCTAGCTATAGCCGTCATGGTTTATGTTCAATAGGATCTTTCCTCAACATTATTAAGTGTTCAACCTAGAGGTTAAGCTCTGGTACCAACTGAAATGAACATATTAAAACACGAGAAGGGGGGTTGAATTATGTTTTAGTTAACTTTTTTGCAAATAAGAAAGTTTTCACCAAATAAAGACTCAGACACAAGGATTCGTCTGATATAAAGATCGTTTATGAAAACTTAGCACTATCAACTCAGTTAGCATAATAAATATAACTAAAACTCAAATAGAGATGGAAAGAGAGTTGATAGAGAGATTTATACTGGTTCACCCCAAACCTTGGGCTACGTCCAGCCCTTAGTTTCACCAAGTATTAACACTATAACTGATCAGGTTACAGATAGGTATTTTTTGCACACTTAGCCTCCGCAGGCTCAACTAACAAGTATTGTTTCCACATCTAGCCTCTCCAAACTCAAGCAAGTATTCTTTCGGCAAGCCTCTTCAGGCTCTACAAATAGTAAGAGTTGAATGAAGCAGCAACTTCACAATTTACAACTTTGCAAGTCCACTAAGTAACACTCAATGAGTGAATAAGTATTTAGGTTGGTATGACTGCAATAAAGACTCCTCAATAAATACAAATGATTAAGCAGAGAAGTATTATAAGAAGAATAACTTAGAGAGCTTTGAATGCGAAGAGAGTATCGAATGCTTGAGTGAATAAGTTCAGGTTCATATTCAACAGTCTTCAAAGTCTTCTATTTATACTCATCAGCAATAAATCTGTTATAGAGAATTCTTCAGATGAGCAAAACTTTTGTTCTTCATCCATTAATGCCAAAGAGTTGTTCTGAGCTTTCATTTAATGTTTGTGATCGTTGGAGAGCTTCAAGACAAGTTGAACGAATATGTTGGCATAGCTTTATCAAAGTACAACTTGATTCAGAGAAGTGTTTGTTGCTTTTCAGACTTGGGTAGCACGACTTTCCTTATTTGTGCAACACGGGTCTACGACCGAGTAAAAGTAATTTTGCCTTTTGAAACAAAAGGAAATTCAAACATGGATTGATGCTTTAAGCTTCTGAATTCGATTTTCTTGATTAGAAAATGCAAGGGAATATTCTTGACTTTCAAATATAAGTAAAGTGAAATACTTCCAGTCAAGTTTTAGGGTCAGACGCATTTTCGTAGCTTGTAGATGCCGACTCTTCCTTGAGACCCATTGTGTTAGTTTAAACAAGGACGCATCTTTGAGACTTGATGTTTTGCCAGAATGCTTTCGCTTTATGATCTGCACACTTAATACACATATTAGCATATTTCAAAAGGTTCATTTAAAATCATTATTTGTTTGGATTCATCAAAATCAGAGATGTCAAAAACTTAGACTTAACATTGGGCCTGTCAGAGGAGGTTTCAATCAGAGAGGCAGAGGTGGACAGTTTTAATCAAGGGAAAAGCCTTACAGTCGCCCTAATCAACAAACAGATGGTACAAGTGGTGGAAGTTACAGTCAGACTGGGTCAGGGTTTCTGACATGTTTCAAGTGCGGAGGACCACATCTGATGAAGAACTGTCCTCAGTTTCAAAATGCTATCTGTTTCCAATGTGGATGTACCGGTCACATTGCCCGTTTCTGTACTCAGGCCAATGTGGAGAGAACTCAAGTTCCACATCAGGGTGGAAGAGCCCGAGGAGTAGGAACAAGGGCTCAGACTGCAAATCAGTAAAGAGGCGGACCTCAAGCCAGTGGAATAGTGTTTGCCGTAAGAGGATCTGAATCCACTCGAGAGCTTGATTTGATACAGGGTAAGTGCCTCATTTTCGGTAAGCTCTGTTGAGACCTCATAAGTCTAGAATACATTCTATGTGTAAATTCTCTAAGTTTTGATGATTCCAAATAGATTAAGTATAGTAATATTGAACCATATGAAATTACTAATATGTCTGATAAGTGTGCAGGAAAATAGACTTAAGGTCACTCGTCTATTTTATGACCCGTCTATATTTTTGGTAGAACGCAGTTCTTAGACTCTTGTCTAAAATACAGTCAACTCAGACAAAGACCAAGTCAACTCTCAATCAAGGATCTGGTCCAATTGATGATGTGGCAAGAATCACAATTCTAAAGAAGCCTCAGTGGATCACCCGTCTGAAAGTGACTTGCTCACTCGTCTAAGTTTTGACTCAAGCACCTGTCTAGTTTTGGACTGCACAAGCACCCGTCTAATTATCAACACTGCCACATTTGTTGAAGTGTCAGACTGTCAGAAGGAAGTCCAAGTCAACCTTATTTGAATAATATGTCTTTCTTAAGGATCTCGAAGACCTCTGGACAAAAGCACCAAGGAGAAAGAATAAAGAACGTTGTTTCAAAGATTTAAGGAATAAACATGCAACCTCTGTACCACAGCAGTAACCTTTTAGCTATCTTAGTACAAAGTAAAAATGCTTTCTAGAAAGTGAACTGAGTGCTGCATTGAAAGAGGAAAGCTCTCTGCTGCAAGTATAAGAAGATTGTTGCTGCAACTCTGAAACAACAGCTGCTTAGAACAAAGTGTAGTCTTGGACTACCTTATCAAAACTCAATGTTCCTATGCATTTAATGCTTACACAGAATGACTCTTTAGCATTAATGGCATCCCAAAAGCTCAAATCAAAGAACACACTTTCTGAAGCTGTGCCTAACGGATCAAATTGATTGAAGTCTTTATATAGACCAAACCATGAAGATGAAGACAAGAAGTTGAATTTCATTAAGAACTCTACGCAAGAAGCATTTACTCTCTTAATTAACTTCTTTATTCCTTCATTGAATATTCATTCAATCATTTGATATTAATTCGCACACTACAAAAAAATCATTGATTACCGACGGCCAAAGTCGGTCGGAAACGCCGAAAATCCTTCGGTAATACGCGTTTCCGACGGACTTTCCGACGGACCATTTTCCGTAGGTAATAAGCCCGTTGCAAACGGTTTCCGACGGACTGGGAGATCCGTCGGAAACTTACCGACGGAAAAGTCCGTCGGAAACTTACCGACGGAAATTTCCGTCGGTAACGTTACCGACGGACTTTTCCGTCGGTATTTTAAATTTTTATATTAATTTTTTTCGGTATTTTTTAAATAAAATAATTATTTTTTTAATTTTTTCGGTAATTTTCAGCATCATCCTTTCCAAGCATCTTCTTTTCTCTTGGCAACTCCTATTGCTAAGCCCTCAAACACAGAATGAGCACAAAGGGCAAAAATCACAGACGCGAGAGCGGGGTTAACTACGTGGTGGCGTGCGGTGGCGCAGGAGGTTGCACACGCGGAGGTCGAGCGACGGACTGTGGCGGCGGTCGTGTGGCGGTCTCTGGCGGCTGTGGGGGAGAAGAAAGAAGGAAAAGAGAAAGGAAAGAAAGGAAGAAAGGAAGAAAAAGAGGAAGGGGGAAGAGGCTTTGGGGGCGGCTGGCCGGAGGGGAGATGGAGGTGTGGCCGGACCGGGTCAGGTGAGGAGAGGGAGAAATGGGAAGAAGTTTTGGGGAGGCTGAAATGAAATGGGTTGGGGGAACTAATTTATATACATAAAGAGGTTACCGACGGACCGGGTCGTCGGTAACCATGGACGTTTTCAAATTACCGACGGCGAGATCCGCATACTGGGGTATTTACCGACGGAAATTCGAGACATTTCCGACGGACTATTCCGTCGGTAAATACCCCAGATTTGACCCGCTCGTTTTTCGAAAAAAAATTCCGACTGAATATTCCGTCGGTAACGCGTTCCCGCCCGGTTTTCGAGATATTTCCGACGGATTATTCCGTCGGTAAATACCCCAGATCTGACCCGCTCGTTTTTCAAAAAAATTTCCGACGGAATATTCCGTCGGTAAATTACCGACGGAATTTTCCGTCGGTAACGTGTTTCCGCCCAGTTTTCAGGACATATTTCCGACGGAAAATTCCATCGGAAACCCGGTTTTCGCAACGCATTACCGACGGAAATTTCCGTCGGTAACATTTCCCTCCAAAATTTCCCGCCGATTTTCTGACGGACTTACCGACGGAATGCCCGTCGGTAATGTTTCCGACGGCTATTTCCGTCGAAAATGACGCTGATTTTTTTCCCCCCGCAATTCCGACGGTTTTTCCGTCGGTAACTACAAAATTTCCGTCGGAAAAAAATCCGTCGGTAAATGGCCATCGGTAATTCCATGTTTTCTTGTAGTGGCAGTCTTTCATACTTCATATTTATTACCCTCTCTGAGTGTGATTTGGAAGATTTGCTAGTTGTATTAATTACACAAAACATTTACTCCTTACTGTGTTGAGCCTGAAGAGGCTAGGTGTAAAAAGAATACTTGTCTATGTGTTGAGCCTGGGGAGGCTAGGTGTGCAAAGAATACTTGTACTGTAATCTGATCAGTTATAGTGGAAACTTGGTGCTGCCAAGAAACTGGACATAGCCCTGTAGATTTTGGGGTGAACCAGTATAAAACCTTTGAGTGATATTCTTCTTCCATTACCTCTTTAATTTTTTTAAGAGTTATTTGTTTAAGCTTTTAACTTGGGGAGTTAATATTGTGAATATCAATATCTGTTTTAACCTTCTCTGTATGCACGTGTGTTCTGTCTCAAAATTAGATGAGTCACCCGTCTAATTATGTTGCCTTATTTTTGCTTGTTGTGTCTGCGAAGATAATTTTCAAAGTTTCCTAAAAAGTTAGTAAACACAATTCAGCCCCCCTTCTTGTGTTAACTTTGGTTATTTCAAGCTCTTGTATGTACAATTTGATTCGGAGGCTACGCATTCATTTATTTCTTTAGAGTGGAAGGATCACTTGCGATTACCTGTTTCATGTTTACCATATGATCTGAATGTGTCTACCCCTATGGGAGATACATTAACAACCCTATTTGTTTGTCGAAATTATCCTATTGTCCTTGAAAATAGAACTTTTGTTGTAGACCTTGTTTGTCTGCCTTTGCAGCATATTGATGTTATTTTGGGCATGGATTGGCTTTCGACTAACCATGTGGTGCTAGACTGTTCAAATAAGACTTTTCATTTTTCTGAGCAATCAAGATTATTGCCTGTCTATTACAGTAGATTGGAAGAAGGACGATTGAAGGATTGCGTGATGTTGTTTTCCTTGGAAGCCAAGGAGTCTCCGAAAGCAGAACAGCTGCCTGTCGTATGTGAGTTTCCTGAAGTTTTTCCGGGTGATGTGCCAGGGTTACCACCTAAGAGGGAGATAGAGTTTACGATAGATCTCATACTAGGGACATGACCAATATCGATAGTGCCTTATCGAATGTCCCCAACGGAGTTGGTAGAGCTTAAGAAACAGCTTGACGACATGCTTAAGAAGGAGTTTATCCGGACAAGTGTTTTGTCGTGGGGAGCTCCGTTGTTCGTAAGGAAGAAAGATGGAAGCTTAAGGCTGTTTGTGGATTACCGACAACTAAACAAGGTAACAATGAACAAGTACGTATTGCCGAGAATTAACGATCTGATGGATTAGTTGAGGGGAGCAACTGTATTTTCAAAGATAGATCAGAGGTCTGGATACTATCAGATCAGGGTGAAGGAAGAGGATACACTGAAGACTGCTTTTAGAAGTCAGTATGGTCACTACGAGTATCTGGTTATGCAGTTTGGCATGACTCATGCTCCAGTCGTATTTATGGACTACATGAATTGGATCTTTAGATCGTACTTGGACAAGTTCGTCGTTGTGTTTATCGATGATATTCTGATCTACTCCTCGAGTAGAGAAGAACATGAAGAGCATCTTCATGTTGTACTTCAAGTATTAAAGGATAGACAACTCTATGCCAAGTTGTCCAAGTGTGAATTCTGGTTGGACGAAGTACAATTCTTGGGGCATGTGATCAACAAAGATGGGATAGCTGTAGATCCTGCTAAATATGAAGTAGTTGTGAATTGGGAAAGCCCTAAGATGGTGGGCGAAGTCAGGAGTTTCCTTAGATTAGCTGGTTATTACAAATGGTTCATTGAAGGATTCTCGAAGATTGCGTTACCGATGATGCAGTTAACGAGAAAAGGAAAGGCGTTTGAGTGGACTGATGAGTGCGAGGCTAGTTTCCAGGAGTTGAAGAAGAGGCTTACAACATCTCCAGTGCTAGTCTTGCCAGATCCGTTAGCACTGTTTGATGTGTACTGTGATGCATCACATCAAAGCCTGGGTTGCGTTCTCATGTAGAATGGAGAGATAGTGGCGTATGCCTCTAGACAATTAAGGGTGCATGAGAGGAATTACCCAACCCATGACCTAGAGTTGGCCGCAATAGTGTTTGCATTGAAGATATAGAGACACTATTTTGTATGGTGCTCAGTTTATGGTTTTCAGCGATCATAAGAACCTGATGTATTTGTTCGATAAAAAAAGAGTTGAATATGAGGCATAGGAGATCGATGGAGTTCATAAAGGATTATGAATATGATCTCCAATACCATCCGGAAAAGCGAACGTCGTAGCATATGCCTTAAGTCATAAATCCTTGCAAGTATCTTCTATGATGATCAAGGAGCTAGAACTGATCGAGCAATTCAGAGATATGAACATTGGGGTAACGGAATTATCCCAGAATAAGATGAGTTTGGGAATGGTCGCTATAACAAGTGGATTCCTAGACTTAGTATGGAAGAAGCAAGCAGAAGATCACCACCTTCAAAAGGTCAATCAAAAGATAGAAGAAGGTGAATCCGTAGAGTTTAAGTGAGGTACTGACGGTATCTTGAGGTTTGGTGAAAAGATCTGTGTGCCAGAGGATAGAGAAGTTAAGAATCTAATCTTGGAAGAAGTACACAAGAGTAAGATAAGTTTTCATCCAAGTGCCACAAAGATGTACCAGGATTTGAAGAGAATGTTCTAGTGGCCTGGAATGAAGAAGGAAATAATGAAGTATGTCCAGTCCTGCTTGGTGTGTCAGAAGGTAAAGATTAAACACCAAAAGCCACCGTGATTGTTGCAATCTTTAGACGTTCCGAAATGGAAGTGGGGCAACATTGCAATGGACTTTGTGTTAGGTTTTCCTAAGACACAAAAGAAGTATGATGTAGTCTGGGTGATCATTGATAGGTTGACGAAATGTGCTCATTTTTTGCCTATCAATCAGGGGCTCTCTTTGGAAAAGTTAACCAAGTTAAACATCAAAGAAGTAGTGAGGTTGCATGGTGTGCCAACGAGTATAATTTCAGACAGGGATCCGAGATTTACTTCAAGGTTTTGGTAGAGTTTAAATGGTACATTGGGAACTAAGTTACGGATGAGTTCGGCTTATCATCCTCAGATGGATGGTCAGTCGGAAAGGACTATTCAGTCTTTGGAAGATCTATTAAGAGCATGTTTGCTGGAACACACAGGAAGTTGGGACAAGTTTCTTCCACTAATTGAGTTTATGTATAATAACAGTTTTCATTCTAGTATTGGCATGGCGTCATACGAAGCACTATAAGGAAGGAAAATGCAGGACATCGCTCTGTTGGTTTGGTGAGAGTCAGCTGATTGGACCGGAGGTGGTACAGCGAACAACTGAGCAAGTTAGAAAGATTCGGGAAAAGATGAAAGCGACAGTAGATAGGCAGAAAAGCTACAGCGATAAGAGGAGAAGGTCTTTGAATTCCAAGAAGGAGACCATATTTTCATGAGGGTCACTCTAAGAACTAGAATAGGCAGGGCAATCAAATCCAGAAAGCTTACACCTCGTTTCATCAAACCTTTTCAGTTTCTTCACCGAATTGGTCCAGTAGCCTATCAAATAGCCTTACCGCTCAATATTTCAAATATCTATGATGTCTTTCACGTCTCCAAATTCGTAAATACCGTCCTTATCCATTGCACATAATAGAGCTTGAATCAATCTAGAAAAGGGAAAATCTAGAGTACGAGGTTTTACCAGTACGGATCGAGGACCGGAGGATAAATGAACTTCGCGGAAAGCAGATTTTGTTGGTTAAGGTCATTTGGGATTCTGTTACTGGAGATACCACATGGGAGAGAGAAGCAGACATGCAGCAATGGTATCCTCAACTGGTCGTTTCAGGTAACTTAATTTAAATTTCGGGGACGAAATTTATTTTAAGGGGGGTAGTAATGTAACACCCCATTTTATTGATTAAGAAACCGGGCAACAATTAAGGTTGCATGAGAGCTTAATCTTGTTTGTTAGGTGTTAATGAGTCTATGTATCAAGTTTGAGGTCAATCGGACTTAAACCGGACTCAAAATGCATCGAAAGGCGTGAAATTAGACAATCAGCATCAGGGAGAACGTTAAAACGTGGCATGGATGGCGCTCAAGCTATCTGTGGTCACCTACACATGGCACCACGTGTCAATTGCATGGACACGTGGCTGATCAACATGCAGTGCTCAAGCATGGAGGAGCCAGCGCTCAAGCGCTGCCATGCTTAAGTGTGGGATGGAGCACGCTCGAGCGTTCTGCGCTGAGCCAACCACCCCCACTTTCTTTTATTCTTTCTCTTGCAAGCAAAAATCACTTTTCATTTTTGACCCAGTTTCGTTAGAGAGAGGCCAGAGCTCATTTAGAGAGAGAAAGCTCTGTTTTCGGGAGTTTTGTCCATCCCTTTTCGATTCCGACTGCATATCTGAGTTCATGACAACGAGTATGTCATATACCTACCTTCGATTCATCGAATCGTTATGGAAATGCTTGAATCCCTAACTCGTCGACATTGTCATTTTCCGTTTTTTGTAAATCTTGCTTCGATTCTAGCTTTGTTTGTGAAATGTCGCAAGATTAGGGTTTATGACATTGTCCTATAGCTTGCAGTGATTAAATCCCTAATGAAAATTATTTTAAAACTGTATACGGGGATTTAGTTACGGTACGCTTATCGACGTTAGGTTAATTTATCGTTTTACGTGAATGCTGTTGAGGATGCATGTTTTATTGCTTTATACTTTTCATGGATAGGATGTTGTTTGATGTGTGTTGTTTGTTATCTATTTAATGATGCTTGATATGATATTGATGTTAATGATAGTATTGAAGTTAATGATGGAATTATTTATTTATGATATAATGTTGTTGAGTTTGTCTGGTTGTATGTTGTGCTGTTGGAAACCCTAGTTGACACCTGAGGGTACACTGTTGTGAAAGTGATGGCAAAGGATTGTGAAAGCGGTATATGGTTACCAAGATGATGTGTGGATGTCTAGTGCATCGTAATGCGTGTAAGTAGGTATTGGTACCGATGTCAACTCAGGTTTATGTTGCATTGCATATTGCCAAAGTGGCGAGCCGTGTGATTGTGAGTCATGTGAGGTTGGTGTACCCGGGTGCTAGTACGGAATGCAAGCTAGATGGTTCAGGGAACCTTGGGGATATAGCCAGGTTCGGATTGACTAATAGTGGCCAATGGTTTGCACCCATTGTGTCGTGGTCTCCGCAGGTACTCGACTATCTCGACATCTGGGCCCGGAGTGTTCCAGACCATGGTGGACCTTCCGAGGAGACAAAGATACCCTTATTAGAGTTGAGCTCTTAGGGGGAAGCACCCTTATTGGTCACGTCGAGCGGAACCGTTACCAGGACAAACCAACTGACATTCTCTGGGCAACGGATAGGCTCGAGAGAGAAAGAGAATGTTTGGGGGATCAGTATCCCTAGAGTAAGAGATCGGTCGACATGCATAGGAGTATGACTCCTTAGAGGATTGATCCTAGTTGGATAATCATGGTTGATGATTGTGAAAGTATGATTCGAGAGATGGTTGCTGTATGCGTTGATTGTTGTTTAATAATATGCTTTACTATGTTTCCCCATCCCTATTTACTGTTTGTTTAGGTGCTTATCTCCCTTCTTTCCCTTTTTTCTTCTGTGTATGTATTGGTTCGTCAGATGAGCAGCAACAGCTGTACCAGGACGGTGATAAGACCAGAGCATTGTCCGATGCATTATCTACAAAGGATCCCGCCGAGGGTCTAGACCCTGGGGCATATTGAGATAGTGTACCATGATGACCGTGGATGGTAGGTCGACCACTCACAGTTCTTCATGTGCTACGTCAACCCGGTCAGCATCTACGTTCGCCTAGGAGGAGGACCTTTATTTACGTTGCTTGGTTCTTACCAGATCTCTCAACGACTTCCTTTCATAGAGATGTGGTATCCGTCTCGTCAGCGCTAGTTCCCAGATGACTAATGGAACATGAGAGACCAGTCTGTGGTTCGTGATGGAGTAGGTAGAGCCTACAGGGGTAGGAGGAGGAGTACACAGAAGATGCATCGCTATCATCATCGTAGAGTCGTGATAAGTAGCGACGAGTCAGTATGGGAGCCCAGGATCAGGACCAGAGATGCCAGAGACTATCGTTGTGCTTTTGTTGAGGGTGGGGATAATTCCAGGCGCCCATATCGCCTATGATATGGCCCGTCGGTAGCATCTATTAGGGGAGTGCCTCTGTGAGCTTATCTTCTTTTGATTTTGATCTATTTATGAGAGGCGGGCGGGTAGATGATGTTTGTATTAGGTTTTTGTTATCTTTTCTCTATTACCAGTATACTATGTATATATGTCGTTTATGTTTTCTTCAGCTGTGTATGTTTTAAATGTTTTAAGTTTTGATTTTTATAGCTTCCGCAAGCTTATATTATTTTCATATGTAATTACCACGCTAACGCTAATAAAACGGCTTAAAGAGTAGTTAATTAGGATTGTTCTGTAATGGGACATTCGGGGGTCTCAAGAGCCGTTAGAGGTCTTGGATGTCAAGTGGCTAATTTGAAGAGTTGTACCTTTAGTTTTAAGTTATTCTAGTCTTAGTCGGGACTTTGTAATCTGTTTGTTGTTAGTCACTCTTATGTATTATATTCTTTATGTATGTAATGAATGTAATCTTTTACTTTGGATGAGACGAATTTGTGTATGGTTACAAGGCTGCGAAGGGGATTGAGGTTTTCCTCCTTTTTGGCTGGACATGGCTAGTACATTACGTATTTAGAGTTCATAATGTCATCCAGACAAATATTAAACAATTAAGTTTCATACACTTTTGAAGGTGTCTGGCCACGATTAATTCAGCTTTTATTTTGAATCTATTTTGGGCTTAATTTGATGTTTGACAAACTTGATTATAAAATACAAAAAAAGTTGTTCTTTTAGGAAAAAAAAAGTTTATTTTTTAAATGGCTAGAAGTTCGAATCTTATTTAAAAAGGTTGTCGATTATTTTAAAGCAAAATATACTATTCTCAATTTATCCTTGTAAAACTAATTATCGAATAAATGTAATTAAATTATATAAATAATTTTATACTATTTTTTTGTAATTTATTGTACAAAAATGATTTTTTATACAATTCATGAAATAAATTATCTTAAAATCATTTTTTAATTAACACCTCTAAACATAACATTTATTTTATTATAATTGAATATAATAATAATCGATTATACATATAATCAATCTTTAAAATAATTCAATTTTCGCAATTTATCTAAACCAATGTTATAAAACTCGGATGGGTCATTGTTGGAACTAAAATGTATAAAATTAGTATTAATATTGGTATTTTTCATTCATCTGAACCAATTTGGGTTTTTATTTTTTTATTTATAGATCTTTAACTGAGCTCAATAGCCCAAGCCCAAAAGAATTCATATTGTTTGAAGCTAGTCTGAAGTTGCAGTCGAACGCTTGAAAATTGAAATGGAGGAGAATCATGATACTTCGGAACAGGTAATTTTGTTAGAAACCCTAAGAAGGAGAGGTTGGTTCTTGGAAAACACAGAGCAATTGCAGGCAATCATCGTTATTCAATCCGCATTAGCCCATGACGGTTCCAAGGTGGTTGATTCTGTGGAGTCGGAGCTCCTCAATTCTGACCTTAGATCTATCGGAGCCAAATCCTTGTCCGACCCGTCTCTTCTTCGTAATCAATCTTCTTATCTTCACGGCCCCAAAATCCTTCAGGCAAATTACTCCAACACTTTTCCATTTCTCTGTTTCTTTTTTTCTTTTTTGGGTAAATTGATTGCGTTGGTTCTAAATAATTAACCCAAGAAAATTAGAATAGTGGGCTAATAAAAGTGTGATTTTTTTTTTTTCTTTCTATTTTTGAATTTTGTTGCAATTTAGTTTCTGAGTAGCTTTATTAACTGATTATTACACTTATGGGTTGGTGGCCAGGACCTTTTGGTTGGCCCGAGTGACAAGTAGCTCGGCTCCCTTGAGTTTGAAGCTATGTTTGGGAGTTTTGAAATGAATGGAGTGGAGTGTTTAGTAATGAAGTGGGGTGGAAAGATATAATTATACCACTCTATTGTTTGGAAGTTTAAGTGGAAATCCCAAACCCCTCAATTTGGAGAGTATAAAAATTGATGGTTTGGATGGGATGAAGTGGTTTGGGTTACCATCCGAAACCATCCCACTCCATTACTTAATAAGCTCTCAAACAATGGGTTAATGCTTTTAAACCACTCCACTCCATTACTAACCACCCCAACTACATCCTCCCAAACAAAGGCCGAGTCTTGTGAATAAAAAAAAAACGTTAGACATAGATAGGGGGAACTTTGCTCTCTAAACTGCATAAACCTGGCTCCACTCGAATTAATTGGGGGTCCAAAGCGATTTCTGGGATAATGATTATCGATTTTTTTTAATAAAAAAAAAAAAAATCAGATTATTATTGTATTCTGTTGGTTTTAGCAGATATCTTCAGTGAGGGACATATCTAGGAGTAGTGTGGATGACATTTCAAGAAACTCAGGTGGTCGAAGACTTCTAAGATTAGGTCTCACTGATGGGCACTCTGAGATAACTGCTGTAGAATATTCTCACATTCCAGTTATACCAGACAATGTGGTTCCAGGTACCAAGGTAATGCTTTTCTTGCTATGTTTGCTGTTCCTTTTGCTGCAATTGCATGTGCGGTCCCTTATGAATATGAAAGAAGGCATGGCATAGTTTTTCTTACCGATAAAAAATTCATATTAAACTTGTTAGAAGATTACATTGATTAACATATTGCCATAAAGATTTTGATAGAGGGATTTGCCATCGGTTGATGCATGTTTGGAATATTTTAATTCATACAGTTGTTATGTTTTGTTGTTCATCATAAATCAGTCTTGGCTGTTGATCTTGCTTTATATTACTGTATGTGACACATTGACGCTGAAGTGATTATGTGACCTATTGCTTTCTCTCATTCTCTGTTATGTGTTTATTCATCTGTATTTGTGTGTATGTATTCTTAAATCAGTTACTGTCTGTGATGTTATTGTTGTATTTCCATTGGACAGATCCGTTTGGAGAATAAAGTTGCGGTTCATAGTGGTATAGTTTGCTTAGATCCTAAGGTATTGACTGTGTTAGGAGGTGTTGTTCAATCACTCCATGAGGAATGGGAGATAAATCAGAAATATTCAGGATTCTCGCGTTCATGTTTAAAGAGGTTAGAGGATCGGGATACAGGTGGGCCCCCTCCATTTGTGAAGCTGCAGGTTGGATCATCTTCAGGTAAAAAAGAACATCTTTTTTCTATGCTTGAGAAACTAAACTTTTCATTTCTTTAGTCATTCAATACACAATTCACAATTACAGATGAAATGGAAGGGCTTCGTTTTTTGAATCCCTAGCTAAATTTACACTAGCAGGGTGTTGGGATCATTGGCAGAACCATGTTAAGCCTTCGGGGTGCCCAATTTTTTTAAGATTCAATTTTATACTTAGTTTTGGCCTTTTGGGTTTCTTTAAGTATATCTTTAATCCCTCTAAAATTTGATTCCACCCCCTCTCCCCAAAAACATTTTATCTATTCCACCCCTTGGTGGGGTCCTTCTTCACAAGTGCACTTACTGAGCTGCATTGACTTCTTGGAGCTTGACTCCACCCCCTCAAAAGCATATTGGGTCTGAGCTATGCAGATATTTGAGAAACATAATGTCCAGACTTGTTAATAAAAGTTCTCCTAAAGGAGCAAAAATTGGAATTGGCATGAGGACTCAACTAGGTTTACTTCTGCTCTCTGATGCAGAGATAATCAGGCAAAAATGATTGCTCAGTTAGTGTACTGGTGTTTGCACATGAATAAGTTCAGAAGATAACATGCACCTTTTAGGGATACTCTTAATCGGAATATATATCTTTTTCCTTCCATGCAACTGCATTTGTCGGCCTACATTTTTAACCAATGAAATAAACTATGAATGGAGGGTACTCCTAGTCAAGGACCAAAGAAAAAACTATGAATGGAGGTCGGTGTAATACCCAAAACTAACAGGTGTTTTTGTAGGTTTCATAAACCTCAAGGGAAGTCAATATGATTTACTTGAGTCTTGATGTTGTTATAATGCAATGTTTGATTGAATATGGATACCCTATTTGTTATAATAGACCTTTAAAGTCAAACACCAAATGGATTGCTTGCAATTCAGAACCATGAATAGTTTTCATAGAGCTGACAAAGATGATTTCCTGCAGGTTATGCAGATTATAACTCCAGAAGTAGTAAGCCCATTGATGGGGTTGGTGAAGCTCAGCCAACGGGTATCAAGCAAAACCCTAATCAGAAAGCTGATATTTTGGATATAAATCTGGAATCCAAATTGCCTCCAGAAAGAGCTGAAGACAAGCCTGGTAGTTCGGGGACAAGGCCGAAAGAAGGTTCTGCCTTTGATCATTATGTTAATTGCTTCTTGTATGTATGATGGTAATCTTGAGGTGCAGATGGAAGTCCAAAACAGAAAAAATTGCATCTGGAATTAATATTATTTTCCTCTTATTTTTTGTTGCTTGGAATGGCAGATGCTTGTTCAAGTGATAGATTAGTGTCATCATAATAATTAGAAGCTTATTCAAAACCATATATAAATGCCCTGGCAAAGGGGTTGGGAGGTTGGATATTTCATTTGATATTATCAAGGAGACATTCTGCATCTCTTCATACGTGTAGAGACCAGAAGTCATTGAGAATGAACTGATCAATCAAATTATAGAATGATATAAAATTGGAATAAAAATCATGCCTTCAATGATTTATATGGTGCTAGAGGTTCATTTTAGAAAACTATAATGGCCTGAATCTGTTTTTATTTATTTATTTGTTGTTATTTCTCTCTGATTGTTGACCCCTCTTACAGTCGTGGAATCTGTTCCTGTGCAAAATCAAGCTGCTGCCCAAAAATTACTTCAGAAGCTGAATCACCCAGATCGGCATCCTAAGGGTTGGAAACATAGGGGTAAGGGAAAACAAGAAGATGAAGTTGTATTCACTCTGGAAGAATATGAAAATAGAAAGGCCCAGGCAAAGCCTTCAAATAAAGACAAGGTTCTAGATGTTGGTTATGATGAGGATCTTGCTTGGAAGCTTCAGAATCAATTTAACCTTGAAGATTCTTGGGTCAGTAACTTGATCTCCTTTTTAGTCATGTAGGTTATTTGTGGTGTTTTGTTTTTTCTTTCCTTTCAAGTTTCTACCTTTGCAATACTTGTTCCAATGCCTATATGCGACTTGTTCAGGTACAAAGGGGTTCTCATGAAGATAAGGCACAAGATATTAGAATGAGTATGTTCACATACCAAAAGGATAATGAAGGCAGCCATCAAATGGCACAAGGAGGAAGAAGTAGAGGAAGAGGAAGAGGGAGGGGTAGAGGGAAGGGAAGAGGGAGGGGAAGACATGGTTAGCTCTTGCTCTCTTTCTTGTATGTCTCAGTTTTCGGTTACATATATGTGAGATAATTTTGTTCCCCTTCCCCAAATTTTGTAAAAATTATTGAAGCGGAATATATAAAGGTCGCGTTTGGGTAAACAACTTAATTAAGAGCTTATCACATAAGACTTTATCGCATGAGAGCTTATGCCATAAGAGCTTATGAAGAAAGGGGCAGGAGAGGATTCGAAGGGGGAAAACACGGAGGGGTCATAAGCACTTATTAAAATTTCATAAGCTTGTTCCAGTGACTTATGAAAATAAGTCAAAAACTCCTTATGGGATGGCATAAGTTACTTTTATAAGCTCTGTCAAACACACTGTATAAGAGCTTATGTCATCAGATAAATCAAAAGGAGCTTAAATAAGTTCTTCCAAACGTCACCTAAACTAAGTAGCTCCTTCTAGATGGGAAATGTTTTTTACCACTTGTCCCCAATTTGTCTTGATCCCGAGAGACACCAGGACCTCTAAGTGAGTGGGGCTGGAATGATATATTATTTTATACTGTATGTGTAAAGCTGAAATGGTATATGGTATCAGAAATGATATTTGAACACCCGGGTGCGACACCTCTACTGTAGTGCTACAGTAGAGCTACTGTAGCGCTACTGTAGAGGTTTTTTTTTTTTTTTTTTTCTTCAAATTTTGACTTTTTTTTTTTAAAAAAAAAATTAACATTTTTGAAAATGGTTGGTACACGTGGTTAATCCTTTGAAAATGGTTGGTTAATTCAGTGTATTCTGTGGTTAATCGGTTATCCTGAAGCTTACAATCATTTTTCACAACTATGTAAATATTTGATTAATCACATGCAAATTTCTGGTTAATTCAGTTTATTATATGGTTAATGGGTCTTTTTTTTTTAGGGACAAATTTCGACTTTTTTTTAAAACAAACACGTGGTTAATCCTTTGAAAATGGTTGGTTAATTCAGTGTATTCTGCGGTTAATCGGTTATCCTGAAGCTTACAATCATTTTTCACAACCATGTAAATATTTGATTAATCACATGCAAATTTCTGATTAATTCAGTTTATTATATGGTTAATGGGTCTTTTTTTTTTTTTGGGACAAATTTTGACTTTTTTTTAAAACAAAAACACGTGGTTAATCCTTTGAAAATGGTTGGTTAATTCAGTGTATTCTGTGGTTAATCGGTTATCTTGAAGCTTACAATCATTTTTCACAACCATGTAAATATTTGATTAATCACATGCAAATTTCTGGTTAATTCAGTTTATTATATGGTTAATGGGTCTTTTTTTTTTTGGGACAAATTTCGACTTTTTTTTAAAACAAAAACACGTGGTTAATCCTTTGAAAATGGTTGGTTAATTCAGTGTATTTTGTGGTTAATCGGTAACTCTGATGTTTCAACCATTCTATGAGATATATCTCATATAAAATGAATTGAATTAACCAAATATTTGCACTGGATTAACAAAAAATGTTAGTATTTAAAAAAATTAAATTTTTGTTTTCATAAAAAAAAGTCAAAATTAAAAAAAAAAAAAAACAAAAAACTGTAGCGCTACAGTAGCGTTACAGTGCCCCGGGTGTCGCACCCGGGTGTTAGAATAACACAGCTCATATGGTATAGTAGGGTGCGTCACCTGAGTGTCTCTTGGGTATTCTAATAGCAGAAAAAATGTTAACGCAGGGCTGTTATTTGAACAACCGTAATATGGGACAACTTTGACAACTCGTTACTGTGGTATTACTGTAGTACTTTTTTTTTTTTTTCAAATTTTGACTTTTTTTAAAAAAAATAAAATTTTTATTTTCTCAAAAAGACCCATTAACTAGATAATGAACTGAATTAATCATATATTTGTACCTGATTTATCAGATATTTGTACCTGATTAACCAGATATTTGTATATACTTAACTAAAATTTTATTTTTCAAAAAAACCATTAATCAGATAATAAATCGAATTCACCAGATATTTGTACCTGATTAATTAGATATTTGCACATACTTAACCAAAAATTTTATTTCTAAAAAAAAAACCCATTAATCAGATAATGAACCGAATTCATCAGATATTTGTACTTGATTAATCAGATATTTGTACATACTTAACCAAAAATTTTATTTCTCAAAAAAACCTATTAATCAGATAATGAACCGAATTCATCAGATATTTGTACCTGATTAACCAGATATTTGTACATACTTAACCAAAATTTTATTTCTCAAAAAAACCCATTAACCAAATAATGAACCGAATTCACCAGATATTTGTACCTGATTAACCAGATATTTGCACATACTTAACCAAAAATTTTATTTCTAAAAAAAAAAACCCATTAACCAGATAATGAACCGAATTCACCAGATATTTGTATCTGATTAACCAGATATTTGCACATACTTAACCAAAAATTTTATTTCTCAAAAAAACTCATTAACCAGATAATAAACCGAACTCACCAGATATTTGTACCTGATTAACCAGATATTTGCATATACTTAACCAAAAATTTTATTTCTCAAAAAAACTCATTCACCAGATAATGAATTGAATTCACCAGATATTTATACCTGAATAACCAGATATTTGCACATACTTGACCAAAAATTCTATTTCTAAGAAAAAACCCATTAACCAGATAATGAACTGAATTCACCAGATATTTGTACCTGATTAACCAGATATTTGCACATATTTAACCAAAAATTTTATTTCTAAAAAAACGAAATATTTAAAAAAAAAAAAAATTAATTTATAAAAAAAATATTTTTTTTCAAAAAAAGTCAACATTAAAAAAAAAAAAACGCTACAGTGGATCAACATACGGTTGTCACCATATGTTGTCCACATTGAGATGTCTAAAAAACATTTCTGAAATGTTAATGTGTCCATTAACAATTTGCGAAGAGGTCAAGTTCCGTGGTTGGTTTCTGGATTTTTTTTTAAAATTATTTTTTTTTGTTTTTTTCATTTTGGGGGTCAAACAATGACGTTTTGAAAGCAGCAGACTAGGGCTTTGTTTGATTATGAGAAGAAAAGGAGAAGAGAGAAAAAGGTGAGAAATAGTGAGAAGAGAGAAAGAGGTGAAAAAAAGAATAAATTTTAAAGGTTGCTTGATATGACAGAAATATGAAAGAAAATACGAGGGAAGTTAAAAAAAAAAAAGAAACAATGTACAAAATTACACAAATGTCCCTTAAAAGATTAATATATGTTTTGTCAAAAGAAATTTATCTACCAAAAAAGTTTAATATATCAATTTTTATCTTAAATATCTAATATCTAACATCTAAATAATACTTTTAGGAATATATATAAAATAAAATAATTTATAATACATAATAGTAAAATATATTTTTATCATATATATATATATATATATATATATATATGACCTCACCCGTTACCCATATAACCCATCCCCCCCTTATCTTCCCTACGCCTTCATGGCCCTTAACCCTTCCTTGTTATCTTCTCGACAGTTCCACAACAGAATATTATTCCAATTCAATATCTGCAAAGGAGATGAATCTGTTAAGGGTAGAAATATAAAATGGTTGGTTTTCTTCTCTGATGGTTCTTTTCTCCGCAAACCAGAAGAGAAAAGAAACTGGTCGGTCTCATGCCAATTTTTTTCTTTCTCACCATTTTCTCTTTGTAACCAAACAAGAGAAGATTGCCTTTTCTCTTCAAACTCTCTCCTATCTATTTATCTCTATCCTTTTTCTGCTCCACCAAACAAAGGCTAAATCAGTTTATTGAAACTATTACCCATGTATTAATATATTTGGTCGTAAATCGGCCAACAAGAAGACTGTTGACGCAGTGAATTTGTAGTCTGAAACATAGTGCAATTCAGCAATTGCTTACCTCCTCCGTGCTAATAATAAAAAATAGAAATACAAGAGTAACAGTAGTATTAAATAACTTATTCTGCGGTTGAATGCAAAGTGCAATCCATGCTATTGATATACGAAAATGAGTGATTCCTGCATGAACTCAATCAGAATGAAATAGTTGAGTGAGAAGGGAAAAGGAGAAAAATATTTTTTTTATGCCTAGATGAATCAAATTGCATATTCGGCGGTATTCCTAAGAAAATGACTTGTGTATCACTTAAGTCTTTTAAACGACATCGAGGACAAAGTTTACAGCGTCGAAGAATAAAGGTAAAACTAGAAAGGTACCCGTGTTACGTATGGTCTTTTTTCTTACTTTGTTTTAATTAATTAATATGAAAATAAATATAATTATATTTTTTTGGTAAAAAATTATATGTTAATTTAATACATATACATGCATATTTATTCTAATATTTTTTATGCATATTAATTAGTCATATAAAAATAAAAATCAATCATCCTAATACTATAAATGTGAAATCAAATATCATTCAATTATATTTATTATAAAAATGCAACAAAAAAATAAGACAACGTTATAAAATATCATTCAATTATATTTTGACATCTGATTCAGAAATATAATAGGTGAGCATGTTCCTCTGATAACTTTTATGTGTAGTTTTTTTTAGGTTGCCTTTGTAATAAAAATAAATAAATAAATAAATAAATAAACCAATAAATAAATATTTTGTAATAACTTCAAAGGACGACAATAAGTACATTGAATGATATTAAATTATTAAGATTGAGGCGATGATAAGAAATTTAGATGATTTACATGAGATTATATTTCAAAAGTCGTTATTACAAGATTAAAAAAAAGAGTAGAAAGGTACCTGTGCTATGCACGATCCTTTTTCTTACTTCGTTTTAAAATCAACATCATTATTATTTGAATTAAAGTAGTATACACTATTAGTGTAAAAAGTTTTACACTAAGGTCCACTGACATTTTGACATGTATGTTTTTATTTCAATAATTAAGAGAGAGAAAAGATAAAAATATCTTAAAATATTTTTACACCGACACCCAATAATATCTTAAAGCATTACTTTTATTTCTCTCTCTTAATTATTAAAATAAAAACATATATGTCAAAATGTTAGTCGATGTCAGTGTAAAACTTTTTACACTGACAGTATATACTACATTAAATCAAATAATAATGATGTTGATTTTAAAGATATTATTGAATGTCTGTGTAAAAATCTTTTACACCGACAGTGCATAGAAATTAAACTCTTATTATAATCATATTATACCAAACAATTATATATTTTATTGACATATCAGTCTCAGTGCTTTTCTATGTGGCGTACGACTGGAGGAAATTGTGAAGAACACAATTTGATAGAGATAAACAAAAAGGGAAAAAAAGAGCAAGAGGCGGTAGAAACATTGTAACTTATCAAATATTATATTAAATATAAATTACACCGTGTAATGACACGTGGATCAATGAACAGTGAAATTATTGGGTTTTATATATACTATGAAATGATTAGTCTTTTGGTTTTTTTTTTTTTTAAATCTTAATTGCCTGTGTGGATTGGATTGGGCTTGTCATGGTTGAGTTCCTATCGGGATGAATCGGATTGGGTTATCTGTCCAAAATACACATGAGGCAAACACATCCCAAACTACATGGCACTTGCATGAAAATTTTTGTATCGCAATTTAGGGTTTGAAATTGGACAGTTGCTTTTTACACCACAAATTTTTCTAATATACCATAAAATTTTTGAATATCCCCAAAATACCCCCATTGTCTCCTTTTCTGTATGTATATTTGTTTACGGTTTAGTTACTAGAAATATATTTCCGATACTATAAAATTAAATTATTGGAATTATAGTTCTGATATGTTATTGACATCCTTAATTTTTTTAGTACTACAAAATTACAATGCGCACCAGAAGTAAATTTACCGGAATATTTTTTGTTATGTTGAGTCATGGTTTAGTTTGTTATATTTGCTACTATATGTATCCAGAATCAGTGAATGAAAATCAGAGGAGAATATTGAGGAAAACTTTTGCTTTGTTAGGAAGTTGCTCCCCTCCAAAGGAGCATTTTTCTTTTAACTCTCTTTTATTTTCCTTATTGAAAAGTTGAGTTCCTTACATTGGCACTTTCATTGTCATGGCCTCACCTCCCCATTTCTCTGCTAACATTGAGTCCCTTCTTCATCAACTCTTACATAGCCAACAGCTCTTCCAGCATACCCTCTCTACTTTTTCTACTGAAATTTCTGCCCTTAAGACCAGACTCACACCCCTTCACCAACAATCGATCACCACTCCCACAGCTTTGGATCCTTACGGTCGCTACCACAATTCCCAAGACCCAACTCCGCCATCAGATCTCCCCCTCGACACTGCTCCTACATCCCTGTTCTTCACCCCAGCAGTGACAGGTGACGTAGAAAAGGATAAATACCAAGAGCTCCTCGCTGATGGGAGCCACTTGACCATAGTCTATGAGGATACCCTCTCTGTTAATTGCTTCTTCGTCCCAACGACTTCTGCGTTTCTAATCCTTGCCCCAACAATGAAGGCTGACGACAAAAATTGCGATTTCTCATGAGCTCATCATCGTTGGGAGCACCTCCTCCCTCGTTGTTGACACGAATGAAATAGACAACTATAAACACGAGAAGGGGGGTTGAATTGTGTTTATCAGTAATTAAAATAAAGTTGAAAACTTTTCGCACACAGAAGCTAGGTTCAGACAGGTGTAAATTACGTTACACAAACAGGTCACCTGTCTGGTATATTTTCACAGAAAATCACACAAGCAAGCAGATAAAAAAACAAGCTTGATAAAAACACTTTTAACCCCTTAGCTAGAAAGCAAATGATATATAATAAAAAACAACTAAAGAGTTTAAGGGAAGAGAGATTAACACAGTTATTTATCCTGGTTCACTCTTTAACACAAAGAGCTACGTCCAGTCCTTAGCAGCACCAAGTTTTATCCACTATAACTGATCAGGTTACAGACTCCAAGTATTGTTTGCACACCTAGCCTCTTCAGGCTCCAAGACAAGTATTCTTTGCACACCTAGCCTCTTCAGGCTCACCCAGATTTGTTTGAGAAATTTGGTTTGTAATAAATACAATTTCAGACAGACAGATCTTTCACTAACACTCAGAGAGTGGTTTAAATGTAAAGCTTAGGAAAGACTACGTAATAACTTCAAATGATTGAAGAATACAGATAGAAAGAATGAACAGAGTAATGGCTCTTTAATGCTTTGTAATATCTGATATGTTCATCTTCAATGACTTCTGTATTTATAGCCTTCAAACATTTAATATCCGTTAGAGACATTCCTTGCAACGATGGCTTCAAGCAGAGCTTCATTAAATGCAATAGAGTCGTTCTGGGTAGCCATTAATGCAATGGAAACGTTGGTTGTACTCTAACATGAAGGATCATGGCTTTATGCATCGTGCAGTAGTCAAATCAGAGTTGTGCAGAATGCTTTTTGTACTTTGCAGAGTATATTTCCCTTCTTGTGTAATAACCGAGAGTACTAGGGAATAAAGCATGTTGGAAACATTCTTTAACTAGAAGTTTGTCTCTGACTTCCTAGGTTGCTTAAGAGAGTAACTTTCTGAATTTCTTGATAAGCATGAGAGAGAGATTCAGAGTCTTCTGCATGAGGGGACAGCTTCCAAAAGCTTCGTGTACTCGAGTTCTTAACAAAGAAACTTAGGCGAGTATGAGAGCAGGGCAGAGACAGGTTGAAACCAATTTGTAGAAAGTCAACAATCCTAGTCAGCAGACAGGTTGACTTTTGCTTATACAGACAGGTGTTACTTAAATAGACAGACAGGTGAGTTTTGCTATTTTCTGATCTGTACACTAAGTAGACAGGTTAGCAACCACAAAGTAGGTTAATTAAATCATTAACCAGTGTTTAGTTTTCATCAAAACTTAGGGAAATGCACACAGACATTTTAGAGACTTAACAACGAAGGATCCAGAATCTAAGAAAGATCCTGTTTCGGCAACCACAGAGGACTTCCAAGACCTGGCACCGCCGATTCAGGTCCCGGTTTGTTCAGTCTTTGTGCCTTTTGGTGTCGCAACTCATGTCGTCGACAACACTGTCATTGCACCACCGCCTTTAGAAGCCGTCTCCGCCTTCCGTCTCTTTGGTTCGAGATTATGCTTCACGTCCATCATCCTTGCATCAAATCCATTCAGTTCTTCAAGCTCCGAGCTCGCATTGCTTGCTCTGGAAACCACCTCGTCGTTGCCAATCAAGATGTTTGTGAACCTCATCTCCGTAACGTTGCCACCACACCCCATCTTCATTTTCGATTGCGGCGGCCCTCACACAGACACATCCCACTCCTCCGTGCGCCACCTTCTCAAAATCGAAAGTCTTTGTAGCTTCACCTCTTTTGATTTTGGCTCCTTTTATGTTGTCTTCATGTCCGTCAGGTGTGCCTTTGACCACTGCATTTTAATCAACTCGGTGAAACTCGTCTCCAGCGATGGTTCCCCTTCCTGCGACGACACCGTCCCTGGACTTGCTTCTAACTTACCGTGGGTCCCCTGGAGTTTTGCAAACATAGGAACATTAGGGTTAGGGTATGCAGAGTTCATTGAGCCTACTACTAGAAAGATTTTATTTTGGCCCTTTTTATTTTCTCTTGGACCTTGCTTCTTCTTTTCTGGACTACTAAATTGTGTACATCAATTTCTTCTTACTCGATTAATTGTTGGGCTTCACAATATTTTTATTTTTGGCTCTTTATAATTGGATGAATTTTGGATTAGTTTTTGGGCTCAACATAATATTGAGAGTGGCTCAAAGATTATGAGTTGCATTAATGGAATATGCTTAGAATAAGAGAAGTCTAGAAGATGAGTCACTAGCTGGCTGAGATACTGTTGTCATATAGGAACATTTTCTGTTATGTTGAGTTGTGTTTTAGTTTGTTAGATTTGCTATTATATGCATCCGGAATCAGTGAATGGAAATTACAGAAGAATATTGAGGAAAGCTTTTGCTTTGTGTTAGGAAGTTACTCCCCTCCAAAGGAGCATTTTTATTTTAACTCTCTTTTATTTTCCTTATTGAGAAGCTGAATTCCTTACAAGTATTTTGGGGATATTCAAATATTTTGTGGTGTATTAGAAATATTTAGTGGTGTAAAAAGTAACACCGTTAAAATTAACTTCCAAAACACTAGCGCTTCTATTGAAAGCATCATAATCTGCAAGCGATCAATGGACGAAGATACTTGTAGAAACTAAACGCATGAATATGAAAACGCTTTTGTATATATTTGTTGTGTGTCAATGTTACAAGAGAGTGCTCCTGTTTATAGAGCAGAAAAGAGACAAAGAAATAAATGCTAATCAATCCTAATATCCTAATATGATTACAATATCAATCACAATAATTACATAATCAAATCATGTCGTAACACCCCGCTCAAACTCAAGTGGGTGGAGCTGCAACCAACTTGAGTTTGGACACTAAAGTGCAGAAGTGACCGAGAGAATGAGCTTTCGTGAACAAATCAGCAGGTCGGCCAAGAGTGTCAATGAAGATAAGATGGAGATCACCACGGAGAAAATGCTGACGAATGAAGTGACAATCAATCTCAATATGCTTGGTGCGCTCATGGAAAATATCATTGTGAGCAATCTAAATGGCACTACGATTGTCACAATAAAGATTAGTGGAGGACGACTTAGATACCTCTAAATCAGCAAGAAGCCAACGAAGCCACAATATTTCAGAAGTAGTATCAGCAATTGCATGGTATTCGGCTTCGGTGCTGGAGCGAGCTGTTAGAGTTTGTTTCTTGCTACGCCAAGAAATAAGAGAATCTCTAAGAAAAATACAAAATCCAGTGGTGGAACGACAATCACTAGGATCACCGGCTCAATCTGCATCAGAGTAGGCTCGAAGAATCAAGGGAGAGGCAACTAAGTAGTGAAGACCATAAAATAAGGTACCCTTGATATACCGAATAATCCGGAGGACAGGAGCATAATGAGTGGTATGCGGGGCAGACATGAATTGGCTAGCCAGATGAACTGCATAGGAGATGTCTGGACAAGTAACTATGAGGTAAATCATACTGCCTATGAGCTGACGATAAAGAGTGGCATCGTCGAGTAAAGTACCATTCTGAGGAGTAAATCGAACATTGGGTTCAAGAGGAATGTGTTCAATTTTACAACCAGTGAGACCTGTGCGAGAGACAAGATCGGAAGCATACTTAGCCTGTGAGAGAAATAAGCCATCACTAGAAGATAAAACTTCAAGCCCCAGAAAGTAACTTAACAGTCCAAGATCCTTCATCTCAAAATATTGACACAAGAATTGCTTAAGCTCAGTAATGCCAATAAATCACTACCAGTAATAATCATGTCATCGACATAAAGAAGCAAGACAACAGTACCATTTCAGTCTTCCGAGTAAAAAGAACGGAATCATGAACAATGGAAGAGAAACCCAACTGACTAATAGTGGTATGAAATTTAGCAAACCAGACCTAAGGTGCTTGTTTGAGGCCATAGAGAGCCTTCCGAAGACGACAAACCTTATTCCCCGGACAAGTATATCCTAGAGGTGGACGCATATAAACATCTTCTTCTAACTCTCCATTGTGGAAGTGGTCATTGTGTAAGTGGCCATTGTCGAGTGGCTACAATGGTGAGAAGAGTTCGAACAAAGGGGATACGTGCAACAGGGGCAGATGTTTCTTCTTAATCAATACCATACTATTGAGTGAACCCTTTTGCCACCAGACGAGCTTTGTACCGCTCAATAAAACCATCAGAATGAGTCTTGATTTTATATACCCACTTGCATCTTGGAAGACGCTTACCAGAAGGAAGATCGACAAGGTCCTAAGTGTGAGTGTTCTCTAATGCATGTAACTCTTCCTGCATAGCTTGCTGCCAATTAGGGTTTGTAGAGGATTCCCATAGTAGAAAAACAATGGTAATCACGAAGATAGGAAAGTGGATTTCTTACCCTAGGAGGACGTTCAACGGTGGGAGGTGCTGGATCAACAGCCGGAATAAACGCTCTGATACCATGTAGAAACTAAACACATGAATATGAAAAAGCTTTTGTATATATTTGTTGTGTGTCAATGTTACAAGAGAGTGCTCCTATTTATATACCCACTTGCATCCTGCAAGAGGCTTACTAGAAGGAGGATCGACAAGGTCCCAAGTGTGAGTGTTCTCCAATGCATGTAACTCTTCCTGCATAGCTTGCTGCCAATGAGGGTTTGTAGAGGATTCCCATAGTAGAAAAACAATTGTAATCACGAAGATAGGTAGGTGGATTTCTTACCCTAGGAGGACGCTCAACGGTGGGAGATGCTGGATCAACAGCCGGAATAAACGCTCTGATACCATGTAGAAACTAAACGCATGAATATGAAAAAAGCTTTTGTATATATTTGTTGTGTGTCAATGTTACAAGAGAGTGCTCCTATTTATAGGACAGAAAAAGAGACAGAAATAAATGTTAATCAATCCTAATATCGTAATATGATTACAATATCAATTACAATAATTATATAATCAAACCATATCGTAACAATACTCATTGTTGAAAGAGAAATTTACTAGCCCTTGGCAACCTGCACTACCAGTTCTTCTGGTTGTTGCTCTTTTAAGATGTTTTTTCATCTCAAAATAGAAAAGATTTTTTTAGAGTGAGTTTGTCTTTAAAGTATGGGTTTTTCTAACCTGTACAATTTTGCACATGTTAAGGATTTTAAAAGAGTAAATTTACACAGGAACTTGTGTATTTTATATTTTCAAAACTGAAATGCTTAGTTTTCCAATAAATAGTTGCTACTTTTGGGTATTTTAACCTGTGCAAAGTTGCACATGATAGAAAAACCCTTAAAGTATAGAGTTTGGTTTTAAGATTAGATCATTTTAGTGAATTGAGATCTTTATGCACTTTTTAAAAAAAAAAAAAAATCAATGATAGATAAATTCTTGTTCAACTTAACTTAAACTTTGAAACCCATTCTAGCAGTACAATGGTTCTCTAGGTTGTACCCTCTGGACCCAAAAAATATGTTGCAACATTTTCTGTCTTGAGCTATATTTGCAAGTTGAAACACAGCCGAAAACATTGTAACTTCTTATTTTATTTTTTGACAATTTATGAATCTGTACAAATTGTGCACGTATAACTTAACTTAAATTTCGATAATTGAATATTTTACATTTTTTTTTGGTAGAAAAATATTTTACTAAAAAAGCCACTGTCAATCACCTGAAAATCAGTTACAGTATCAAGGCGGGGAGGGGTTCTCTGACTTTGGGGAGGTGTAACTTTGGTGACTTTAGTTATAAATGAGATGAGAGAGGTAAGAAAAAATGAAGGAAAAAGATGATAAAAAAAATAAAAGATGAGAGAGATAGAGAGAAAGTCACCAAAGTTACCAAATATGAAAGTTAGAGGATTCATTTCCGGCTTTCACCCTTGAAACCGGGAGGTTTCAAAAGGAACTACTCACGAATCACGAACCTAACGATAATACAAAAGTAGAGTAGAGTAGACATATGCTTAGCATAGCACATGCATGATGACGGCCCCTACACATCCATGTCCACCCATAAACTTCGGTATATATGTTATTTATATTTATATTTATTTATGAGAACACGAGTTAACGCTAACGCTGCAACGCATACTGATTTTCAGTACAGAATAATTGCAATATGGGAAGCTGGCTTACAAGCTGGAAGCATGCAATCACAGTTGTATCAGACGGAAAAGTCATTCTTGCGTACAAGCTATTCATATTTGCCACGTTCACAAAGAAAGTTGCATAATTCAAATAAGGAAAAAGAGAAAAAACTACTAATACACATGCCTAACCACTTTGATGAAACAATTAAATATTGATGACAGCCTAGCAGTACATAACCATAAATGAACTGGCATATGGAGCGGCCAGAGACTTGAGCAGAAGCTAATTACAATGACAATGAGATTTTCCTTCTACTTCCCCCATCCACAAGAAATTACTGCATCACATCCATTTGGTAGGGATCTCCCCATTTCACATGAGAAATGGAGATGTCCATTTCTAAAGTTTTGGGGATAATAAATGTATGTAGAGACTACACACGTGTATAATACACATTTATTTTCGCAAAACTTTGGAAATGAACATAAATAGAGAGATGATCTTTTTCCCCATTCTACAGCTCCAGGAACTTCTTCACCATTGATTTTAAAAACATTTACTTAAGTTTTGAACATATCAACTTGAATCAATGGTGAAAATGTTTCTGGAGCATGCACTTATTGCTGCTCCAGGAACATGTAATAATTTCTACCCATCAAAGAAACAATTTAGAAGGTAGCAAGTTCAATATTTAGGTGCTTTCTGCTGGAACTTGATTCAAAACACCAAAGTAATTCGCAGGCTTGAGCCTCCACTCAGTCCTACCCCTCACAATCTCAGCACCATCTTCAAGTCGCAGCAAATGCTTGCACTCAACAAACCCGCCGTCAGCTAAATTGCCAACATCAGCGCCAGAGACATCAGTCAGGGACTGCAGCACACTGTGCTTGCCACATTCCCTCCTATACTCCAATGTCATGGCAGACAGCTCATGACTCTCCAAAATTGGCTGTGGTGCACTCTGCAGCAATCAAAGCACAATCCTTTGGTTAAGCTGCCTAATCAATCCGATACCCAACAAACTAAACATATAAAACATATCAGGTTTTTCCCTGAGAATAAATAATCAGCAGCCACCAGTCATAAAGGGTGAAAATTAGTGATACAAATAAGATCAAACATCAAACTCTGTTATCTCATGTTTCAAGTTTCAAGTCACTTCCATGAGGCATCAAATGGCCCCACACAACTATTCTAGATAATTGCATGTTACTAGTCTTCACACAATTTCAGCTACCTTATTGATCATCTGCCATATATTATAAATCCCATATCATATGCTTATGGTATATAATGCATCATGTGAAACATCTGTACCCAAAAGGATATAAACACTAACATAACCTTGCACACTTTCAGAAGCTAAACCTACTAAAGTAATGATACTCACCCAAATTCCTCTCAAAAGAACACATTGACCATTGATTTGGCACACTATCACAGACCCAAAGGCCAAAAGACCAGGGTTCTTTTGTGAGGAAAGTGGGTGTACCAGACTGCCAGTATCATCACTCAACCTGCCTAGCAAAGTACCAGACTATAGTCAGACATGCCCTATTAATAAATCCACCAATTTAAGTAACAAAGAGAATAAGAGAAAGCAAGGATAGGAGTTGATAGGAATACAAACAGAAAACTACCTCCAGAATCCAGCCAATATACTTCACATTGTTAACATGCTGATTAACATCTAGATCACTCCATCTGGGCTGAAAATAGAGATACAGCATATAACATAATTAAAAAAATCTGAGGTAATTTTAGAAAATAAATCAATGATGACAATTACAAAAAAACATTGACATACACTTAAACCAGTGCAAATATAATCTGCTGTATCATCAAGTTTAGGTAGCTTTTTGTTATCCTCCTCCACAACTGGAGCAGAATTTACAAAGTAAGACCCTATCTCTCCTCTGACTTCTTCTGGAAATTTAGACAGTCTCCTTGTCAGTTTATTCATCATGACCCAAACACTGTAGATCGAAACCAAAACCAACAGATCAGAAAATGCTCAGACTTTACTAGTGGTCTAGTGCCAAGATGCAGCATGTGCACAAGCTAAAGGTGTATACTAAAAAAATTTGATAAAATATCAAGTTCTGATGCTACAATCAGCAATTTTCACCTCAACATACTTTTATCTGTATTTCATGCCTTTATCAAGATTTCCACATGCATGAGAAAAGCAAACTTTATGTTTCAATTTTAAATTGTGGTGTAATAAGAAAAAGTAATATAATATACCCATAACTTCCTAAAAGCTTGGAGATCAGAAAGCAGCACCCGAACACCAGGAATTTACATTTAAATAAACTCTCTAAAACATGTATGTTGGAAACAGAAGAAACTTCCTGAAAATGATTTCTACCTGGAGGCTCTTGTCAATATTTCACCAGTTTTGCTATCACGTACAAGCCAATCACGACGCATACCATTCTTCCCTGATGCAGAAACTGAAGTGTCTACTTGAACAACATCACCCCTGAAGCAAATATAGATTCACTCAGATTTAGATGATCAGATGCAGAGTCCACATTAATCTTAACAAATAGTTTCTCCAACTTAATCCAAACCAATTGAAAACATCTAGTCCTCAGCCATTGCATATGGTATATAACGAGTGAACAAGGCAATATGCAAAGTACACATGGTATAAGTTGCTTCTTTCAAAAGTCTACATATGTTCTCATCCTTTTACCATAATAAAACATATGGCAACTCAACCAATCTATAAATTCTTTTGATGAAAGAAGCCAAAAAAATCTAATTATTGATATATTATATCTCATACCCATCCTTAAGGCAAAGGACTTCCCAAAATTCATCATTTATAAAGCTCATGCTTACCAGATCTATTATCACCTAAGAAGAATTTCACATATATTATGCTATTGAGTAAATTACAATTCCCTCCCTAGAAGATGCTTAAATTAGATTTCCCTCCTCACTCTATTTCGAAAATTACACTCCCTCTCCTAGGACACTTTAATCCATTTTTATGTTCTACATTAAAATTGCTGTAGGCTAGAAGTCATAGGTGGTGCTGATCAAGGTTTTAAATTGCGGTCGCATTGCGGATATTGTGGAAAAATGTGGCCAATGCGGCTGCAATTACAGTCGCGATTCGGTTTCGGCGACTGCCAAAACCAACATGTCGCGGCCCAGATTGAAACCTTGGTGCTGATTATCGGGCACAATGCTGGCATTGCTGGTGTAGTTTTGTCCGGTTAACCAAACACAGTTAGGAATATCCGTTAAAAGTCTTAAATATCTTCTTAATCGGCCCTAACCTGCACCAGTAATGCTGTTGCGTGCCCAATGGCCAGTACCTACAACTTTGACCCTAATAGCTGGTGGCTTTTGCAACTTCAAGTCTTCAACCTTGCAAGAGTGTTTTCAGAATAGATAGGAGAGAAGAGGAGGAGGGGGGGCAGTGTAATCTAGGCATCTCTCAAGGTAAGGAAGTGTAATTTACTCTATAATATTGATAGTTTAATCCCAAGTTCCTAACTATCATGTCAATTCTGTGAAACAAGATGTATAATTTACAGAAGAAATGCAGAATTACAAAAAATTTCAGCTAGACATTATAGAGTCATCAATCACATTCATATTAAAGATCACTACGATAAAAGTAGAAATACAGCTAAACGTTGAAATCTATGCAACTCAGACATAATAAGGGTGAGCTAGAGTGACTTACCACGTAGGATAACGATCAACTACAACCTGCATCCGAGTTACTACCCATATCAGGTTCTTTTTGCACATTTCTGGTGTAGAACCAAATCCATCACCAAGAATCCCAGCACTCTTAACATGATTCAGTGCAGTTTCCTGTTTTTAAACAAAAAATTAAGATAGGATGTAAAGGAAAAAATCACCAAGCAGCCATTCTCTGTATTAGCATTTTATTCCTGCAGAGTGATTAAATCACCAGGCCCATCTACCTAACCAGTTTGTCTCCAAAACAACATAAATAATCAAATTTTGGTTTGTATGAGCATACCTGCAAATGATTCATTAACGTCTCTATAGACGCGGTTCGATCGGCACCTATTTCATAGGATCTAATAGAAAAGTTTTGCCGGAACACAAGACCATCCTGGACAATTTTTCCCATGTCAAAGGGGTCCATGAGCATGTCGGGTCGCCTCGGCTTCCAATCAAGCATCATCCACTGCTTTTCAGCAGCCAGGAAAATGGTTGTGATGGCAGCAAGAAGCATGCTCCAATCAGGCAACTGATTGATAAAAGTCCTTGGGGGAGGAGTTGATGATGGGAAATCATCCTGAAGCTTCAAGTTTTCTGCAGCTGTAGCAACCGTTGTTCCATCCATCTTGGAAGGGGCTTGTGCGTTTGGCTTAACGTGCAAGCCACCAGAACCATGTTTGGATTTGAATCCTCCAAGGTTCCCAGGAACATTACCTAGTTTGGTGGCTTTGGCACCAGAGTCTGGTGAGGGTGAAGTGACAGGAAAACATGATGAAGTAACAGCAGTCGCAACCATTATGATTTCTTCAGCTGCATGCAAGTCGAGGCAAGTAAAAAATAAGCAACAAATAATTTCATTTCTCAATATATTAACTAGATTGTTTCCAGTAAAATTGTACCCTTTTTAATTTGTTAACTAGTGCATTCAGTATTTTCCTAAAAATAAATAAGATAGCTTTGGTAGAGGTGTCAAAAGGAGTTATACGTAATACGTAATATATAAATATATAAACTCTATTCTATGTTAGGCGAGCTTATTTATTTCTTTCTATTTTATACATAGAACACAATATTGGGTTAAAATAGGGGATGGAGATCACCGTCTCAAAATGGCGTATCCGGTCCCACCCAATCAAAACACGCTATTCCACTCACCAATTCAATACGAATTGCAAATATATTTTATAGAACGAGATTCCACAGAAAAAGTCTACAAAACAAATCTATCGGGAAAAACTTTCAGACACGAATCAATTAGCAAATAAATTTTCAGAAATATCAAATTAATGCGAAAGCCGTTGCAGATCTAACTTTGAATCTAGAAAACATCGCAAACAGAGATTAAATTGAAAGGCCCAAATGAAGTACAAGAAAAGAAAATAAAGAGGGGGAAAAAAAGCACGAAGGCAAAATTGCAAAAACTCGATGAAATTAAGATAACCTGGAAGAAAATCATAACCCCATTGCATCAAATTCACAACAGTGAACATAAAACATCAAATTCTCATCATTAAAAATAAATAAAGAAAGAAAGAAACTCTAAACCCAAAACAATTTCATTACACCCAATGCCACGCTGGGTAACTGACAAATGCAAAGAAGAGCACGCGTTTTGTTTACATTCTGGAGACCCCGATTTTTCATTGACAAGGAAAAGCAAATTATTGACGAAAAAACCGAAACCAAGTTTTAAAACGTGATTTCTCTCGGCAAGCCTACAAGTAGGGCTAGATCAGGCGAGGAAATGAGAGCAGACAATAAAACGCGGCGTTTTGTACCTTACTAAACAATAGCTCCACAGACAATAAAAGAGGAAGAAGAAGAAGGGTGAAAGCTGAAATGGGAGGAACGGGGCTAATTTGATTGCGAAGAAACTAAACAGCACCTCTTTTGTCGTTGTGTTTGCACTTTGCTGGCAGGGTATGCGTTATCCCTCCCTCCCTCTATTCTTCTTGTTTTGGAACTGGAACCCCAAAATTTATGGGTTTTGTTTTGTTACTATTGAATTTGATTGTTTTGAGAGGGTTAAGGAAAAATAATAATATATATTATTGTTAAGGAGAGAAATGGTGGAGTGTTACTATGAGGTATTTATCTGAAGTAATGATAAATGAACACATTTTTAGGACATCAAGTATATATATCATATGATGGTGGATTGTTTTCAAATGCTAAATATATGGGATGAGAGAGAAAAAATAATAAATATATATATATGATATGGGACATCAAAAATGTACTATTCATTTATCATTACCCGTATATTTGTGAGTGTAGGCCAGCAAATATTGGCGTCTAGCCAGTTTGTTAAATACACAAGTCACCTGGCCCACCTTCCCGCCTCTCTTTCACAGTTCCCATTCCAAGTACCATACTCTTTTCTTGCCATCAATAGTGTTTTCCCAGCTACTTAGTTAACAATAAACAATACTATAGTTATTGCAGTGCTGTTTTTTTTTTTTACTTCTTTTATTTTTTATTACAAATTCTGACTTCTTTTTTTTTTTAACAATTTTTGACTTTTTTTTTCAAATTTTGACTTTCTTTTGAAGAAATAATTTTTTTTGTTAAATATGTGTAAATATCTGGTTAATCAGGTACAAATATCTGGTTGATCAGGTACAAATATCTGGTTAATTGAGTTCATTACCTGGTTAATGATTTTTTTTTATAAATGAAATTTTTGGTTAAGTATGTGCAAATATCTGGTTAATCAGGTACAAATATCTGATTAATTCAGTTCATTATCTAGTTAATGGGTTTTTTTGATAAATAAAATTTTGGTTAAGTATGTGCAAATATCTGGTTAATCAAGTACAAATATCTGGTTAATTGAGCTCATTATCTGGTTAATGGGTGTTTTTGAGAAATAAAATTTTGGCTAAATTACACTTTTGGTCCCCAAATTGTTTTTCAATGTTCAATTTGGTCCCCAAGTTTTTAAAATGTTCATTTTGGTCCCTAAGTTCCTAAAACTTATTCAATCGAGTCCTTCCGTCAAGTTGACTAACGAACATGGACGTTGACCCCAAAATAATGGTCCCCAAATTGTTTTTCAATGTTCAATTTGGTCCCCAAGTTTTTTGTAATGTTTTATTTGGTGTCCAAGTTGTTTTTCAATGTTCAATTTGGTCCCCAATTCTGGTGGACCAGATGGGGTCAACGTCCATGTCCATTAGTCAACATGACTGAAGGACTCGATTGAATAAGTTTTAGGAACTTAGGGACCAAAATGAACATTTTAAAAACTTGGGGACCAAATTAAATATTGAAAAACAATTTGGGGACCAAAAGTGTAATTTAGCCTAAAATTTTTGGTTAAATATGTGCAAATATCTGGTTAATCAGGTACAAATATCTGGTTAATTCAGTTCATTATCTGGTTAATGGCTTTTTTAAGAAATAAAATTTTGGTTAACTAAGTATAAATATCTGGTTAATCAGGTACAAATATCTGGTTAATTCAGTTCATTATCTGGTTAATGGCTTTTTTTGAGAAATAAAATTTTGGTTATGTATGTGCAAATATCTGGTTAATCACGTACAAATATCTAGTTAATTCAGTTCATTATTTGGTTAGTGGGTTTTTTTAGAAATAAATTTTTTTTTTAAAAAGTCAAAATTTGTATTAAAAAAAAAAAGGGTGGTGCTACTGTAGTGCTACAGTAGCGAGTTGTCCCGTATGTTGTCCCGTGGAAGTTGTCACAATAACACAGCTCTCTTTCCATATCTCTGTATATTAACCATGGTTTTTAAAACCGCATAGGTCATTAAACTAATGAAGGTACTGATTTAAGATTCAATGATCTAATAATTGTTAATCACCGTAATTGAATCGCTAATAATTAAATAATATTTTTAAAATTTTTTAATATAATATATTAGGTAATATTAATATAAATTGTAAATTCTCATTTTTTTTATCAATATAAAATATTTTTTGCATTTCTAATAGCAAACTTACAAAAAATAATTCTTGTACTTGCTTAGTATAAAAAAACAATTTCAATGGCACATCAGTCCAAAACTTCTTTATATGTGTTTTGCTCCAAACTATTAGGAAAAAAAAATTAAAGACAAACTGAAGTTAGGCTTGTATAAGCTCATTCTGCATTAGAAAACAAAAAACAAAAAGAAGTTTGGGTTGATGGACCTAAACCCGTTTTTGCACAATCAAAAGCAAATTAAACCTAGTTTACATTTTCATCTTCTCCTAATCTCCTTCATTCGGCCGCCACCCCCACCTCCAACCTCTCTCACTCTCATCTTTCTATAACAAACATTAAGGCACTGCTCCTGCGTGTAACACGTTTTCCACCTCACCCCTTCTTGTTTCGTGCTTTATTCTTCGACTTCTCTCTTCTTTTTCTCGACCCTCACCTCTGTACGTCCTCTCTGTAGCGTATACTAGTTGAAGAGAAGCGAATCGCAACGTTGGAGATCGCTGGAGGTTGGTGGGTTCAAGAGCAATAGAGGAGTAAAAAAGATTTCTCGGACCGTTGAAAACCGTTGAATCATCGATTTTGCCCAATTTTCCCGGTTTCGAACCGGTTTGGCAGTTTTTCATCCGATTTTTCCACTGAGTGGTTCTAGGTGTCCTCTAGACCGAATGACTGGCCAGTTCCTGGTCTGACCGGTCGGACCGGTCCGGTTTTAACTATGTCTTTTGTAAAAAAAATAAAATAAAAATATTTATTGTTTTTCTCTTCTAGGTGACTTCTAAGGTGAGGGAGCAAGTAAATCCTGCACCTTTCATAGTCATTGGATTTATTAATAAGGTAAAATAGGTAAATTGGCCCTATACATTTTTTTTTTAATTTTTTGCATCGGTCCTATAAGTTTTATTTTTTTCAAATTGGTCCTACATGTTACGTTCCATTTCCACATTAGTCATTTCCATCAATTTTGACCTAAGGTCGTCAGATCAAAATCCACTTGTCAGACTAACATGATAGCCACGTCAGGTCAAAACTGACGACTTTAGGTCAAAATTGACGGAAATGACTAACTTGGAAACAGAACGTAACGTGTAGTACCCATTTAAAAAATAAATAAAACTTATAGGACCGATGTGGAAAGTTAAAAAAAAAAAAGTATAGGACCAATCTACCAGATAATGGTGAAACAGGTAACCAAAAGAAATCAAAGTGACAATTTTATCCCTACCATCTTCTCCTCATCTTGTCTCACCATATGATTACAATTTTATTCCTACCATCATCAGTGTTGTCGGCAACATCTTAGGTAGAGATGTTGACCACAAGTCCACAACCTCTCCATCGGTTTCGCCATCTCTGGCGGGTTCACCAAGACCGACAAGTGGACTTTCTGCCCCTTCTCCAGCGGGTTCACAGGGACTTGCCACTAGACCTACCGCATTGGAGCCGGTCTCTAGGTTTTGGTCCTGCGACATCACCTTCTCCTTTGACTTAGCCTCCTCCCGCCTCGTTGCCGTCTCCTCCGTCATCATCATCGTCGACGACGATGCCGAGATCAGTGCAAACACCAGCATCATCTAATGAAACGGTGCCGCCATCAAGAAATGGGGGATCATCTGCTATTCCTTAAAGCTTTTTGGTGTATATGGTTACCATTGTCGTTGGTGCTGGGTTGTTGCATTAAATCACCATTTTGGGTTTAAACCAATGCACAACAGTGATGAGGAGTTCTCTGATAGAGTGATGTTTTGGGTTGTTGTAATAAATTCATTTTGGTTTACCCATCATCCCTTTGACGGTTAATTTGCTCTTGTTTTGGTATGACTTTCTTTGGGCAATGAATTTTAGCATTTCACAATATTTTAGATGAACGACATGCACATTTTAGATGAACAAGAACAGGAGTTGAGTGCAGTGGGAGTGGTAGGAGATAGGGTGGCAAAAGCGCATTAGCAAAGTGGGAAAGATGATGATGAGGGATAAAAGTGAAATTTGGTAAATAAAAAAGCTTTGAAATTACATGTAAACTAGTGGTGCATAGGCGAGGGATTTGCTTGCTCCCTCACCTTAGAAGCCACCTCTCCTATGCTATTATTTATTACCCGTTTACTTAAGTTAAAAAAATGATTTCAAATATTTAGGGTTTACACAAGTGTATGTCAATTTTTGCTTATATCCGATCTCAATCGTTGATTTTATTTTTATCCAATGGTAATTGAGATTTTAATAGTTTACATTGTTGGATGAAAATAAAATCAACTATTGGGATTGTATATAAGTAAAAAATGAATTACTTTGGTATAAACCAATCCCTCCTAAAAAAAAAGAGGAGTGATCCTTTATACCACTATAAGTCATTTTTTACTTAGACCTAATCTCAGCCGTTGATTTTATTTCTATCCAATAGTAATTACAATTTTAATAGTTTACATCGTTGGGTTAAAATAAAATCAATGGTTGAGGTTGTGTATTAGTGAAAATTAACTTACTTTGGTGTAAACGGATAGGAGGGATCGGTTTACACCAGTGTGAGTCATTTTTCGCTTTCACCTAATCTCAACCATTGATTTTATTTCACTCAATGATAATTATGATTTTAATAGTTTACATAGTTGGATGAAAATAAATCAAATGTTGGAATTTCGTGTAAGTGAGAAATGACTTACAATAATGTAAATGGATTTCTCCTTTTTAAATAATAATTTATAAGTTATTTTATATTTAGTTTTAATTATAAAAAGTATATTTCAGTAAAAGCTAGAAGTTTCTCAAGGAAGATGAAAAAAAATATATAATTTTTATAATAGTTGAATTTCATATTATTTTTATAATTTATAATTTTTTAGTAAAAATTCAACCAAATAAGTGTTAGAAATGATTTTTTTTATTAATAGACATTTCTTTTGTACAAAATTTAAACAAATGAGTTCTTTTTCATGCATAATATTTTTTTTTTCTATGGAAAATGCACATTCGTTCCCTTTGGCAAGGTTGTGTGGGAAACAAATTATGTGAGTTACATTACATTATAGCTCTGGGGTACATAGAACAAGATTCACTACAACTAATTTTGTTTGGTATAAATTCGTGTAATATTAGATGTTGTAACATTATTTAGTAGTTGGAAAATTTATATTGGACGTGTACTCAGCAGTCAAGCCAAGTCAGGCAACGTATTTGTTTGAGGTATTTCCCATCGCTATTTCTAGTCCCAAATTTTTTTTTTTTTTTTGTGTGAGCCTATTTCTAGTCCCAGTGATGCATAATAAACATTTTATAGGCATATACATCATCTTGTAATGAGATGTGCGAATTTGATGCTGGCCAATTGAACAAATCTACTATTTATGATTCCCTATATTAAGTGATAGAGCTAAGAAGGGACTCTATTTTTCAATAATGAGTTCCTAAACTATTACTGAGAGTGTCTAGTGTAGAATGTTGAACTAGAAGCTAAAGTTTGCATGAACAGAAAGCTATAATAAAGATAAATTGTTTGATTGATTGGAAGATAATTAAAATAATTTGCACAGTTTTTATTTATAGGCCTAAACTACTCAACTACCACCGTCTACCACTTTCTCCCAAAACTTGTGGTTAGGGGCGGACCCATGTTATGATGAGAGTGGGCAGCTGCACCCAGTGAAGTTTAATTTTTTATTCTTTTTTACTAATACCTTATGTTTTATTATTTTGTCTCCTATAGATGAGATATATGCAGCTAATGTCACTCCCTTATTCCCCTTCCTTTCTTCCATTTATGTAACTAGAGCTGCGCACAACTCACAAACAATGCAGCTTCATTTTATATCCGTGCAATGCTCCTCTCTTTATATTTTAATTCTTCGGTTTTCTAATTGGAAAAGCCTTCCCTTCTTTTCTTGCTTGTGGGCTCGTACCCTTTTCTAATTGCCCAAGGCAATTCACATTTTCTCCTGAAGTGCAAATCCATTTGCAAATGGTATTTGAATTCTCATTCACTCACAGATGGACCTCGCATGCTTTTTTGGCTCATCAATTGACCAATACCAACTGAAATAAAACGTAAGCCTCATCTTCTTCAATTTCTGAATTGCTTCATTTCTCTACTTTTCATTTAATTCGATCTACAAATAAAATAATTACATAATGATATTAAATAAATTAAAAAAAGTCACAAAACTTAGTTAATTTATTAATTTCACAAAACTTAAATAGTCACAAAACTCAATTAAACTAGCCGCACAAGTCCAAGTCCAGCCCTCCCTCTTTGAATCTTTCTCGTTCCATTGTTACTTGTTAGGGACTTCCATTGTTAGAATTTGTAAAAGCTTGAAATTTGGAGTTTTTGTATATAGGTTTATTTATATCAAATTGTTTGATTGATTATGCAATTAGGATGATGAGTGATAATCTTCTAGATTATATGATTTTGTGTGCTTATTGGATGAATTTTTGCTCCTAATTTGTTCTAATTGATTGAGTTTTGTTCCTAAGTTTAGCTAGTTGAGTTTTTAATAGTGTTTTATATATTTTTGGTTTAATTTTAATATTTTTATAGTTAATCTAATTTTTATTGTTTACAATTGTAGGAAATAATAGAGTGATTGAGTCAAGAGAATTAATTAAGAAATGAAAACTATTTATTTGGGCCACATGTTTAATATTGGCTGAATGTATGGGCCCACCATGGCAAATGAAAATCCAATCCATTTTGAATTGAATTTGGAAGGAAGCATGTAGCCTTGCTATGTATGCTACTGGAAGGAATGGTTAATGAAAATAAAATGAAGACCAGAGAAAGACTTCAATAGGCACATGCCTAACCGATCATCATTGGGGCACAGTCAATGATGAAATGACAACACATTAAATTTTAACAAATTAAAATTAAAATGAAAAATAACAAAATTAAGTCTCCCCTTTCAATCTCTTTCCTCCCGCCTGAAATACCCACTTTTGCCATGAAAGCTCCTCTGTCCAGCTGAAGCGTCCCATCCTCAAAACCAATCTCTGGTGTTTTTAGTCTCCATACTTTTGGAAAATGGTGGAATTCTACTGGACGTATTTTTAATGGTGGTCCATGAAAACAAAACTACAAAACTGGTGATGAAGAGAGACTGTATGTTTAATGTTTAAAAGTAGTAAAAAAAAAACTATTGTATGAAAAAATAAGATTGATAAAGCACATGGCCAACTGATACTTATTAATCGTCAAATTACAAGATTTTAGAAACTTAAATCTATGAGAAGAGTAGGTTCCACTAAGGATATCATGAAGGACAATACCAAGAAGATTAAAGATGATTTGGTGGGGGGAGGATATGGCAGTGAAATAGTGGAAAAAAGCTCCCCAGATAAGAAAGAAAAATGATCCAGCATCCCACCGAGAACAATCTCATTGAAACTTCATGTCATTTGCCAAAGTACCCAATAATAAAAAAAAAGCTCTACCACACAAAGAAGACAACGTGACAATGGGATTGTGTGGCTCATCAGTTTCTGGGACACGGCGGCACGCGACATCACACGAGTGACGCGAGGGTGGCTGGGTTGGACGGAGCACAAGTACTGCGGCGACGGCAGTGAGGCTGACCGTGGCTTCAGTGATGCTCATGGACTCTTCGTATTTCTTTATTTCTTTGGGTCTTTTAATTTTATTTTAATTTATTATATTTTTTTGACATTTTAATATGTTGTCATGATATTATTGGTTGTGCCCCACACATCATATTTGAGTTTGTGCTCACCCAAGATTATCTCATGAAGATCCACGTGAAACAAGCCTTGACTTTGAAAAAAAGAATTGTCAATTGGAATAAAAAAGAAAATGGAAGCTGGCCCACGTGAAAGGTGGTTGGAACTTGGAAGGAATAAAAGATAGGGGTGGACAATGGTCGGTTTCGGTCGGTTTTGGGCCAAAAACTCCAAAACCTACTAAAACCGAGCATGATAATATAGAGCCTGTCACCGTCCGTTTGGAGAGCGGTTAGGTCGGGTGGCGGGTGTGGCGGTTGGCGGGTGGGTTGGGCGGGTTTTATAAGTCAGAAAAAATGGAAAAAAAAGAAGAAGAAGAGCTTCAGATCTACGCTGCCTGGAGAGCTAACCCCAATTGTTTGAAAGAGATGTAGAGAAATTGAGACTCTTTGGAGAGTCAAAGAGGCGAAGACAGGGAAGAGCGGAGCTAGTTTTTTTTTTTTTTGAGTGAGAGAGAATAGAGGCTGAGTGAGAGTGCTACCATGTGGGTGTGAGGTGCGTTTAGACGAGTCAGGGGTGCAACTCTAGGGTTTGAGGATGAAAATGATGCCTCAAAAAATGGGCTCGTGGACCTCAATAAGACAATAATAAACAAACAAAAATGGGTTGGATTGGACCTCAATAAGACAATAAGCCACAAATGAAAAATGGGCTGGATTGGACCTCAATAAGACAATAAGGATAAGGAACAAATGAAAATAGACTGGATCCATTGTTGGGGCAAGTTAGGGGAATTCCTTTTCATTTTTTGGGCATTCGGATTTTGGGCCAACCCCGATCTTTGCTAATTCCTTATCTTCTTTGTTGTTGCCCTAGCCATCTTCAATCTACCTCAACCAAAGTACCAGACTACCATAGACAGACAGAGAGCGCAGCGCCGCAGGAGGGAAACAGATGGCGGCGCAACACCACCGGAGGTGACCAGACGTGAAGTAGATGGCACGACGCGTCTCCTTCTCGTGCTTCAGATGGTGGTGACCACGTTCTTCTCTTGGGCAGATGGCGGCGACAATGTTCTTCTCTCGCGTAGATGGTCGCGATGGCGTTCATCTCGTTCTTCTCCTCCATTCTCATATCACTACATAGGTCGGGTTCGGTCATCGACGGATCTTGATTTTCCCACGTACCTACATCCGCTTGACCACACCCGCGTGTATCTGACTTAAGAGAACCGAAGACGTGAGCGCCCGAGTTAACCCGCTCATTTGCCATTTTTCCTTGCAGGTTGCTCGGTTCCGGTTCGGGTCGAAGAGTTTTGTCCAGCCCTAATAAAAGAGATCCTAATTAATTGAGAAGGAGAGTGACACACTGGAGGAAAAAGAGGCAACAACGTAGGTGAGAACCTGGGGACGCAGAGCGGAGTGTTCAGTAGTGTTGTGCTCTCTTGTTCCCAATATCATGGAGTTTTTCTTTTACTCTTTCTCTCTATTTTATTTTATTTTGTTTTATAGTTTAGCATGTCTAGTTAAATCCCTTTTAGCTAGGGTTTTGGTGTAATCCTTTTATGATGAAGTTTTATTTGACTCTTTGATTATCTTATGAACATTTGGTATTGTTGATGTAATACTTTGCTTAATGACATTTGAATGTTTTGCCATCATTCTTTTTTTTTTTTTTTTTTTTTGAGGGTTCATTTATATGTTAGGAATGATGATTTTTGGATTTTATCTCTTGTAATCATTACTGTTAATTGAGTTTGTCTAGGAATGGATGACTTGATTAATGTGGGCATTTCACGAATCCCATAGAGCTATTATCATCATACCTTATTAATTAGACCTAACGAATTATGATAATTAGTGAGGTTTGGTAGAATTGATTCAATAAGCAATTATGCTTCAATTAATTAAGGGAATTTTTCCTTCAACATGCTAATTGGGATCAAGATAGTTAGAGTTTCGGTAATTCAGAGGGTTCCTTGTCTATGAGGATTCCAGATTCATTATTGGGTGAAATCAAATCACTAGCGCTTTTATTTTTATTTTACCTTCAATGAAAACTCAAAAAATATTTTATTGCTCTTTTGCTTTATTTTATTTCTTGAGCTCTCTTCATACCAAATAAAACACCAGTTGAAGGTTCAATAGTTCAACTAATAATAATTAAATAATATTTTTAACATAATATTAAGTAATATTAATATAAATTTTCAATTCTCATAATTTTTTAACGGTATAAAATATTATTTACATTTTCTGTTAATAAATTTATAAAAATATTTCTTTATTTGATCCCAAAAATATAAAATATAAATCAATTTCAAGAGCTTGTTAGAAAGAGGGAAAAAAAACCAAAATTAAAGTTGGGCTAAAGTAGCCCATTTTACATTAAAAAAAATTACAAAAAAGACTCCTCTCACTCCTTCGTCCATAAGCTACTATTTTTGCTGTATATATATCGGTATTATATATTTAGTGTAATGAAATCAAGTCCATTTTCCAAATCTATTAGATTCAATAAAGATTTCCATGACAAGGTCAATTGAAATCACCTTGTTCTCTCCAAATATTTACGATAATATATAACTATTTCAAATATTTTAAGTAGTTGGTTTCGCTCCAAGACCAACATCTTATCCTAGTTCCTTTTGGTTGTTGCATGAACCTTTGTCCTTCATTCAAAAAAATAAAAATAAAATAGAAAAAATTTTAAAAATCTATTTACAAAGAGGCAGACCTACAGCGTAAAGTTCTAACTCTTTTCTTCCCCTTTATTGGCGTGGCAGGCCTTTGACCTGCAGTCCCACAATTAAGTAATGTTTTATTAAATAAATAAAGTAATTATAATAGTCAAAAAGTAATTATAATAAAAAAAAAATCCATCGGTTGACACCTGCTTCTATTTTACAGGAACAGTAGAAGAAAAGTTGGTAATTGTTATTTCATATATATGTAATTGTAACTAAAAATAAATAAATATACAAACTCTCTTCATTCTGAAACCATCCTTTTATGTTTTTTCACAATGTTTTTAATATCGAACTGGTCATTGAGCCAATAAAAACACCATTTGAAGGTTCAATAGTTCAACCAATAATAGTTAAATAATATTTTTAAGATAAATTTTTAACATAATATATTAAGTAATATTAATATAAATTTTCAATTCTCATAATTTATCAACGATATATAATATTATTTGCATTTTATGTTAATAAATTTGTAAAAAATATTTCTTTATTTAATCCCAAAAATGTAAAATATAAATCAATTTCAAGAGCCTGTTAGAAGGAGGAAAAAAAAAACCAAAATTAAAGTTCGGCTACTTTAGCCCATTTTACATTAAAAAATAACAAAAAAACTCCTCTCACTCCTTCCTCCATAAGCTACTATTTTTGCTGTATATATATAAGTATTATATATTTAGTGTAATGAAATCAAGTCCATTTTCCAAATCTATCAGATTCAATAAAGATTTCCATGACAAGGTCAATTGAAGTCACCTTGTTCTCTCCAAATATTTACGATAATATATAACTATTTCAAATATTTTAAGTAGTAAGTTCGCTCCAAGACCAACAGCTTATCCTAGTTCCTTTTGGTTGTTGCATGAACCTTTGTCCTTTGTCGCAACCACATCGCGAGGGGAGCGGCGAACATAAATTAATTTAATATTACAAAAATGGAGTCGTCACCAAAGTTTATTTTATTTAGGGAAACATTGAAAAAACCTTTTTTAAGTGAACAGTCTTCGAAAACAGATTTAGGGTTCGAGAGTCAATTATGCGTAGGGAAGGTATTAGCACCCTATGACATCCATTGAAAAATGGTTACCTCTAGTTAATTATGAAAAATTATGTTAACTTCAAAAATATTTATTTCACCCTTTTTATTAACAGAATAATTAAGATATAATCACAAATGATAAATAAACCATAAAAGATTTTATTTTATTATTTTTCAAGAGAAGAAAATGAATATTGATGAGAACTTAAAAAGGATTTTATGAAAATTTATTTTTGGGCTTGACATGATTAAATCCTGCTCCTACGTATCCCTGAGTGCAATAGGGAATTTAAAACTACGTAATTCTTTTTTAAAAAATGTTTGTTGGTTTGGTTGATTTTATTTTTGAAATAAACTTTGATTGAGAAATTTCAGGATCACCAAGCTGTCACAACTCAGATGTCTTAAAACCAAGGGTTAACAAGATGTCGTATCTCAGTTTACCCTTTTAATTGTTAATTAATATTTTTTGTGAAATTCAAGGATTTAGGCTATTATGATAACCAGACAGGAAGATGATCCAAAATGGTCATCACCAATCTATTTTAATTATTTTGAAATACAAGATGCCAACGATAATCAAATAGGAAGTAGATCCAAAGTGACTATCGTTAGCAACTTAATTTTTATTTTGGAAACTAAAGGTGCTTACGATAACCAAATAGGAAGAAGATCCAAAGTGGTCGTCACCAACTACCTATTTTTAATTTTAGAAATAAATGGCGCTCATGATAACCAAACAGGAATAAGATCCAAAGTGGCTACCACTAACAACCTAATTTTAAATTTTTAGAATTGAAAGGGTGCTCGTGATAACCGAACAGGGAGTAGATCCAAAGTGGCTTTCACTAACAACCTATTTTTTATATTTTTAGTAAGGGTGTTCATGATAACCAAACAGGAAGTAGATCCAAAGTAATTATCAATAACAACATATTTAAATTAGAGTTAAAAGGTGCTCATGATAACCAAACAGGAAGAAGATCCAAAGTGGCTATCACTAACAACCTATTTTTATTTTATTTAACATTATAGAGTATTTGATTTATTAATATTAGGAATTTAATTTAGTAGAACATATTCATTTAAATTAATTTGATATAATGTATATAAAAATATGTATATTTAAAAATAAGTATATATATATGATGAAATAATAGTTGTAAAAAAATAAACATTTTTAATTTAGATAGAACTTGTATATTTATTTTCAATTTGTTAAATAAACATTTATTTGAAGAATAGTCATTGTTACTAAATTTCATACTTACCAAATAAAAGAACAAAGTCAGCAAACATATAAATCAATAATAAAATGAAATAAGAAATATGAAAAGAAAGTACTTCTTTAACTTAGAAGCTGAACGTGTAACCTGTAACATGAGGGCGTGAAAACTTATGCACTCTTAGTACATTTCGCAAGGCTTTGCACAACACGGATGCACCTGGAGCTATTTGTGACTAAGTGAGCATGGTTGTTAGATGTAAGTATATATTTGATTATGTTTTGATGATTGACAAACACTAATTATAAGCATGCAGGACAAAAAGAAAATATAATTTATAAGCATGCAGGTACTCAAAAGCTAGCAAAGCAAGACACAAATAAACTAGGAGTATCAAGTTTCAAGCATCAAGACCTCAAGCAAGATTGGGTAAATATATTAGGTCTTAGATGTTCTTGTAAGGGTATGACTAAAACTCACTTTGGCTCATTTAATTAATTTAAATAAACACTACACTTTTGGATAAAAGGTTTTTAATTGAGATTAGCAGATTGTTTTTCAAATTGTTTTTAAATTAAAAAGAAAACTGATTTAGCATAATATATATAAATTAAATTTGCAAAGTATATTATATTAGTTTTCAAAGGTGGATTTCAACTTTCGGATAATTTTCAAAATCAGTTTAAAAATGATGCATTTCAAATTTATTATATTCATCTCAAGTTTTCAAGTTAATGCATCATTTAAATTTAATAACAAATATTTCCAATATCTCAATTCTATTTGATTATAATGGCTGTCCAACATGTACATCATTCTCATTAAATTGAATATATAGAAGATTGCAAATCTTTGTTTTACTCCGTGGACAGTAAATTTAATTCATTCATTGAATGTTTTATATTATATCAGATTGCAAATTTTGTCAAATGGTGCAGTCTTGATATTTCTTTTCAATCAATTAATATGCAAAATCAAATGGTGCATTTCCTCTCAAACGTGCATTTTCATTATGACCAAAATTGTACCGTTTAAAATGAAAAGAAAAGCATTCAGCATATATCAACATTGCAAAACAATATTGAATGTGCAACGGTCAAAAGCAAAAAATCCTCTCCTTCTCCTTTTTATTTTTATGAAACACGCTGCACAGTATGTGCTTAAATAGAAGAAACTATGTTTTTTTAAAAGGAGAGAAATTGCAGAGACTATTTTTTAAGTGAGAAATATATATTTTCATCATCATCTCTCTGAGATTAAATTTGAGCCAAATTGTATTATTATCATGATACTCATAGGCTTCAATTTGTATTATCTGCACTATCTAGAGTGCTTCAATTTCCTATACCCTTGTATTAACTCTGTAATAGGGTGTGGTATCCCTATAGGTTGAGGGTGAGGTATCCCTCTGATTAGAAGGTGAGGTATCCTTCTATTGTAAACGGTGGGGCATTCCTTTGGTGTACAACTCTAGGCTCAGAAGCGTGGGTGAGGTATCCCGGAGACGTGAGGGAGAGTGCTAGAGGTCGCTGAGGCTCTTACACGTGGTGGGTGAGGTATCCCAGGAGGCGTGGTTAGAGTGCTCTGTTTTGTACAAAGGTTGCAAGCACCAGTTTATAAGCTTGTTTATTAGTGGAAGAAAATCCCACAGGTGGAGTGGGGACTGGACGTAGGTCACAAGTGGTTGGTGGCCGAACCAGGATAAAACCGGTTTGCAAAGCTTTTCTTCCCTATCTCCTTTATATTATTCATCCTGCTTTGAATATTTTCATTGTACGCATTAAGTTTTAATTGAGAAAAACAATTTCGGTAAATTAATTTAGAAATTTTTATAAACCCAATTCACCCCCCTCTTGGGTTATGGTTGCCACGGCCAACATTAGAGTGACAGGGCGACATTGGACGGCAGAAAGGCAACGTATCGGAACTGCAGTGTAGACACGCCGACACGGGCTACTGCATCTGGTTGAATGGCACTTCGGTAGAGCGAGGCTGGAAGAAAATTTATGGAGTGGTACGTGGATGACGACTGCCTTGTGGATGGCTGGCGGAGGGGAGTGGCTGCCGCATTTTCAGTGTAACGCGACGGAGCTCACATGGCGGTCAGCACAGACAGTGAGGTAACTATGCCGTAATGCCTTTCTAGGTAGATGGGAGATGTTGTTAATGAGGAAGCTATATGATGTTTTGGGTGAGAAGGGAAATGGAGTGGACCGAAAGAGAAGAAAAGAGGGAGATGGTGAGGGAAGAAGAAAATGGATAAATTAGATGAAGAAGGAGAGTGAAAAATTGCAGACACCACTCACCTTTCACAGTTGTGTACCCTCCTTTTATCATAACCGAACCTCCTCTCCCCCTTAGAAATCAGAAGCCTCCCTCTTATATTATCACTCTCAATGCATTCTCCTTTTGTACTACTTGAAATGTTATGAAACCAGGATTTATTAACAATTAGAGGTGAATTATTGCTATTGATTTCTTGCTCTTAATACCTAATCCCAACTGTTAGCAGAAATCCAGAGCCAACCCTTTATTTTTCATTTCATCAATTATTTATTTTTATTGTTTTCAATTATGTTTTCTTTTTTCTTTTAATATAGTAATGAAAAAGGGAGGACAAAATATGGTGTTCACATCCTTCATTCAAAAAAAAAAAAAAAGAATAGAAAAAACTTTTAAAAATCTATTTACAAAGAGGCAAGACCTATAACGTAAAGTTCTAACTCTTTTCTTTCCCTTTATTGGGGTGGGCAGGACCTTTGACCTGTAGTCCCACACTTAAGTAATGTTTTATTAAATAAATAAAGTAATTATAATAATCAAAAGGTAATTATAAAAAAAAAAAATCCATAGGTTGACACCTGCTTCCACTGTTACAGGAATAATAGAAGAAAAGTTGGTAATTATTAAAGTGTATTGATTGATTGTGAGAATTGTTTTACAATCGGATGTTCCTATAGTTGATTTGACTGGTTCTCAATGTCTTTAGTAAATCTTTTTGCATCACTCTCCATCCTCTATTTCTCTCCCTTATTTCTTCTCTATCTTCCCTATCTCCCCATTTTCTCTCCCTTTTTACCCTTGTTTTTCTTACTGGCATGACATGAGAGAATACATTTTGAATATGGAATTGGTTACTCTTTCTGGTCAAATAATATCCAAAGTTATTTGGGATTTTAGCGGTACTCTCCAATTGTTCCTTGTTAGTTAAGAGCATCGAGACTTAGCCACTTAGGCTTGTGATTGGGGTTGGTAGTATTATTACTTCAACTTTATTATTATGTTTTGACGTAAGACCCTCCATATCTAGATGTTACATTGGATTTCTACCGATCCACTACAATGCTCCTTGTCACTACATATGTTGCTATGTTCAGCTTTAATATTTGTATAACTAAAATAGAAACTCAGATAACATCTACACTCACATTTGCATATAGTACCTTTACTCCATCTTTGAAATATAAATTTCTCATATCCATCCACACTAACATTAATTTACGCGGGATGTCCCATCTCATGTATTCAAAAAAGAGTTTATTAAGTTCATTAATACCAGCTTTACTTTTGTTCTCCATAATAAAATAAAAAGAATAAAAATGATAACCTTTCTTACCTAGTAAATGGCAATAACACTATACTAATTTCACATCCAGAACAAAGAATCGATCATATGCAACTATCGGAGCATCAACATTAATGCTTTATTGACAGCTTATTGGACTAAATCCATTTGGGGCATAAGTCTCATCAGTTGAATTAGCACAAGGTTTGTGTCATAATATCCTCTGAATCCAGCAACAAGGCTTGTGTAAATTTCTGAACAGCAGGCTCAGGCAAGCATATGCAAACAATCATAGAACCACTAGAATCAGCTTCAACTTCAGGTAGAAATACACAAACTTGAGGCGTGGGTGTTAAATCAGTAGGACCAGCATAGAGTGGCTTACCCCACCCAAAATCTGCACACTTGTATATTGAGAACCTAGTCCATTGAGTTATTGTTAGTTTACCCCCAAACTCAAGTTGCTTTGGCCTATCCACATCAACATAATCCACAGTGGATCTTAAAATACTCTTCTGATACACTCTGTCTGGCTTCGCGAACCAAACGGGTAGTCTCTGGGAGTTGTCCATTCACAAGTTCTGCCACAGTGCTTGTTGTGCAAGGAACACATACCACATTGCCATAAAACCCTTCTCTCAATGGTGGGTTTCTAAGTTTCTGCCTAACATTGACTGAAAATGTTAGCCTAAGCTTGTAATCTAGTGGTCTTACATCAAGAGCTTTCACCCAAGATCTCCATATATGAGCTGCCATGGCATCAAAAGTGGTGCAACCTGCCGAATCAAATGGCTGAGCCAGAGCTTTAATGCAGTTTTGAAACTCGCGCTTGATCCTATAACACTTCTGAACAGGTTTTGTTTTCCAGAGTTTCATTGTGAGGTTGGAGCCTTCTTCAATTCTCATGAACTCCATGTGGGGGAAATTCACCACAGGTGGATCACGAGGCTTAAATATTTCTCTGTCCCAACATGGCTCAGGGTTTGTAACAAGTGTTCCTGATTTTGCCGTGGCAGCCCATGCACCTAAGAACTGCATAGCTCCTAGGCCATCACAGATGCAATGGCAAAGCCTCAAACCAAGGCTAAAGCCGCCGCAGCTGAAGTGGGTAACCTGAGCAATGACCAGTGGCATTTCAAGGACTCTATATGGTTCTTCATTGGGGAACTTGAAGATCAAAGGTTCCCATGCCGGGTTTGGAGCTGTGAGGTCTCCTAATTCAGCTAAGGCGATATCAGACCGTGCCTCAACCAGGAGTGCCCCTTGTTCTGGTCCAAAAAACACTTCCAGTTTCCCATTCTTGGCCTCTCTGAGCCTACCTGAGAGAGGGTAATAAGGGACTAGAACATCAGCAAGAGCGTCGTGCAGTGTTTTCCGTGACAGGTTTCTGGCTGAAACTCCAGTTATCCATTTGATAAAAGTAGACTGTTGGTGTAAATACACGTGCTCCGATCATGTCGTCGAGGTTGGAAAGGTATAAGGTGTCACCTTGTTTAATGGGAATAGGCCTTGATGGTGTAACTGGAAACAAGTTATCAATGATCACAGGAATGCTCAAGTGTGGGAGATGGAGTTCTTGAACCCATGGAGGAGCCATGAGAAAGTGCTGAATGAGGTCATGTAAAATGGCTGCATTTGTAGAGACAGAATTTGTTCAAAACATGCAAAGATGGGGGGTACCTTGACTAGGAAAGGAAAAGAAACAAGATGCAAGACTTGAGCTAAATAATGAGGTTCATGAAGATTTTACTGGTGTGATGTTGGTGACAGATAAGTGATTTGTTATAATAATAACTATTCCCCTCACCTATTTACCATCTTTGTATGACTTTTACATAATCCTTTATTATATGACAGTGATTAGTGCATGAACTTTGCAGTTATCTTGGAGAATTAATTAAATACGAACAGTTCCTATAGTGATGGACGTGCAGAGTTAGTTGGTCTGGTTGGCAAAGGATATCATGTAAAATCATGTATGTAAATTTGTGCAAGCTGCAAGCATAGCACAAATCACACTTTTTAATAATTAATGTGCCAAAGGCCACTTGCTTGGACTTGCTCAAACTTAAGTAGAAATTTAGATGAGAATTAAACATACCAAAAAAATTGAAAAAAACTCTCCAAAAATCTAGTACATAAAGAAATTTACATAATCACAGCCTACTCCTAAAATTAATGGGAAGACTGAATCAGTCAGAACTCAGAACACATTTGTAATACTCCATGACTTCCATGTCAGCTATAGCAAAAACATCACAAAAATATATACCTCCAGAGCTTTCTTTAGAATGTCTGAAAGCCCTCCATGCAGTAGCAAAGAAGAGCCATGAGCAATCATCACAGGGAATTGGCAGCCTTTTTCTGATGGATCCTCATGTGATATGACAGCCAAACCAGAGAAATCACAGTCCCAATCCTTCTGGTTATGTACTTGATAGTACATGTTGAAGGCATAAGATGCATTCCCTTGGAGAGTAAGATTATTACAAGTAGAGCCATACCCCAGGGAAGTACAATCAGATAGGCTACAAGCATAGTCAATATTATCAGGCAAGTCATCCAAGTTTGTAGCTTCTGGATCTAAAACACACCACCTCTTTTCTAGGTACTTTATACCCTCCACAGGGGCCAGACCCTTTTTCTTATGTTGACCTGTTAAGTCTAATTCATACTTTGGCTTGCCATCAAACTCAAAAATCCCCCAGTGCCTCTCAAAGTTCCCAGGAGCAACACTTTTAGCATTCTCATCAATGAGACTGAATAGATACATGTCAATTATGCCTTTCCTTTTAGGGGTACCATTGCCACTCAGAGCATGTTTAAGCAAACCCTGGTAAAACCTCTTTGCATTCTGGATATTAGCATTCTTGTCACCATCAGTTGGCCAACCAACTTCTCCAACTATAACCTGCATGTCAGGATATCCTGCTTTGTCTAAAGCCCAAAAAAGTGTATCAAGATTTGCATCAAATACATTGGTGTAAAGTGAATTACCATCTCTAAGGGGTTTGTTACTTCCATCAAAAAATGCAAAATCAAAAGGGAAATGATCGTTTCCATATAGACTAAGGAAAGGATAGATATTAACTGCAAAAGGTGCATTGTTTGAATATAAGAATTTGATTATTTCAATAGTGAGGGCTCCTATTTCAGGCCTGAAGTCACCAGCTGATGGCACTGGATTTGAGTCAGGTGAATAGTAAATGTCAGCATTGAATGGAACAGTGGCTTTGACCTTTGAACCCAGCCCAGCATTATTCAGTGATGTCTGCATATTCTTAAGAGCTGGCAGAGTTTTCTTTAGATAGGTGCCATTATACGCTTTAAGGAAAGGCTCATTACCCACGGCAACATACCTGCAAAATAGGCATATATAGAAAGCATAAGAATGCGGATTAAGGAACAATTAAAACATGGCATATATAACAAGAATATAATCGGACAATAGAAAGGGATTTTATTCTACTTCCTTCCTTAAATGAAGCACCAAAATCAGCCAGAGGCAAATCCAGCTAACCCATTTGACTAAATATGCCCCGGAAGATCAAACACTCCAGCTTCTAGAAATTGAATAAAAAGAAAGCAGTTCTGTTTTTTGTTCATGTTAGACAACAACTCGTATTTATATACATTTCTCGGCTCCAAACACTCTATATCTCGAAATTCACCAATACTTACAGAAATCAAATATTGACCCAATGATGCCTTGAAATGTTATAGGAAAACATTTTCAAAAGAAAAAAACATTGCAACAATGTTGATAATTCACAATGACTTGCATGAAAATTGGATACTAGCAAGAATTTGACCAAGAAAAATGAAAGACTAGCAATAATAGCAAATCACTCTTTTCAACACTCCCATTAACATACTATCTATTTTTTGATGGAGTGCATGTGGATCCAACTAAATAGATAATGGACCCATTTGATTCGGTAGATCCCAGATAAAATTTACTTAATAATAAAAAATGTGTTGAAAAACGTGTATTGCTGACATTTCTCTCTCACGATGATGGAAGAACAACTTGTAAAGCCAGAAAATGCTTGGAAAAGACACAAAACACTATGATCATGAATATGGATAGTATAGTTGTAGTAGGACTACTGAACTTGATCTTGACACCACCGGTGTACAAGTAACTGGTCACATTTTCATTCACCCAAGAATCTGCAGCCTTAGGACTATTGCTGATCTTGTCCAACATGTTATTGGGTATTGCCAGCATGACTTCAATATCACTCCCCATCAGAGCTTCCATAATCCACTCATCCGCGTCAAACAGCTTCAAATTACGAAACCCATTTTCCTTAAGCATCTTTACGACCTTCTCAGGTGGAAGCTGGTGGGTTGCCATGGTTCCCCAGTTCACACCAACCCAAGCAGAGCCACTCGAGACCACAGTGAAGAAGACAAGAAGGAATAATGCCACTAGGTACCCACAATTAGAAGCCTTTTCTTGTGCCATTAATATGTCACGAATTTTCGTGAGAGGTTTCTCTAAATTTTTCGGTGTGCCTAGAATCTAGTAAAGATTGGTGAATGATTGCAGAAACAGAATCCCAAATAAGTTGGAGTCAGTCAGATGGAAGAAAAGTTCAGTTTGTGAATTTGTTGTTATTATAGGCGTGGAGAGCTCAGTTTCTTAGTGGCTAGTAGTGCGTGTGTTTCAGTGCCTTCATAAAGAAGGAAATGTTGAATTCCATTTTATTTTTTTATTTTTTTTTTATAATTTTCTACAGGAGAAAAAGCAGAAAATGGAAGATCCGTTCCTTAATTCAGTTATTCTGTATATGTGCCGGGCCTCGCATGTGTTTGCACTTTGCAGGCAATGCCAGCATGTGTTGCAGTATTTGTTAAGCTCTTATTATTATTATTAATTAATAGCAAGAAGGGCTTATAAAAAAAAAGAAAAAGAAAAGCGAGATTTTGAAAGGCCAAGTAACTGCCTCCGCTACCACCATATGACATCCCTTATATCACCGGCCAATGCCATTTAAGACAAAGGAAGGTAATTTTATAGAACAAAGTTGAAGAAGCCACAGAGGAGTTGGGCTAGTATATTAGTGAGTTACTTTTACAAAGCTATGATGAAAAGGGCGTCTAGCATGCTTTCCAGGTTGAATTTACGTGTAAAGATCCTTTTACAAAGCTTTGATGAAAAGGGGGTCTGTAACAGCATTTCCAAAGAAAGTTAAATACAACTAGCAAGTATCCATACATTTATAGGTATTTTAAAAAAGTTGTTTTATTTGAATATCAAAATGAGACAACAAAATTCGGCAACATTTTTTATGATTAATACAATTCAATACTTTATTAATCATGGTTTTGAACTGCATTAATCATAAAAATTATTGTTGAATTTTGTTGTCTCATTTTAATGTTCAAATCTCATTTCTCATTTTAAATTTTTAAAAAATAAATAAATAAAATAAAAAAATTACAGTTATAAATAATATATATAATTAATTCAAATATAATCTAAAAAATATACATTAAAAGATAAATTATTTGAATATAAAAAGAATATATGCATGATTGATTCAAAAATTTAAATTTAAATATAAAAGAAAATGAGAAATTGGGAATGACATCTTTGTTATTCTGTAAACGAGAGTAACCTGAGAGATATGTAGGCTCTGTTTGACAAGGTCGAACCTCTAGCTTCTAGTGGATAAGCTACTAAAGGTGTTTGATAAACGTGGCAGTGACACAAGAAAACACAAAAAGAGAGCTGAATTGTGTTTCTTAACTTTTCGAGAATCCTTTTCGAAAAACAATTTTGCACCTGAGGTAAAGCAAGAAAAGACAAACACAAGAAAACAAGTTCTAAAAGAAGAGAGTTAAGAACTTCAAGTGCAAGTGCAATCCCCAAATGTTAGATAGAAACAAATATAAGCAGAGAAGGGATAGAGAATATCTCATAGAGATATTATCCTGGTTCACTCTTTCCAACTAAGAGTTACGTCCAGTCCCTTCGACTTGAAGGCTTTTCGACTAAATCATTTAGTCTGTACAAGTATTCTTTATCTTACCTCTTTAAGCTTACAACTAAGTATTCAACACCTCTTCATGCAACACAATTGTTCTTTTTCAGACAAGCTTATTCAGACTCGCTCTAAGCAAATAGTAAAAGTTTGTTTGAGCTAATATCAACTCACTATGTGTGAGGTTTTTACAAGTATAAGCTCATAAAGAATATAGCATTACAATGAAAGAATATGAAATTCGGCAGTGTTTTGTACACTTCATTATCAGAGAGTTCTCTATTTCTTCATGGAGTACTTCTGGTATTTATAGACTTATGGATTCTTCATGCTCTTCTTCTTCAACGACATTAATTATGTCCATTTAGATATAGTATCTAATGTTATTGAGTCGTTTGAGTCGATTGAGTTTGATAGCTTGTTATTTTTCCTTTGAAAGGTTGTCTTGGTTATCATCTTGGCAAAAAAACATTTTTACTTTTCTTCCTTTATGACTGATAGTTCCCTTCACTTCTTAGGTTGGTAAAGCAACAGCAGCAAGAGAAAGTCATATGGTTGACTCTGTTTTCTTTAGCTTGAAGTGTACTATATTGTACTTGTTTGTATATGATTCATAAATACTTCATTCTATACACATATTCAAATTACACTTGGACAAATACATTTAAAAGACAAACAACATGAAGAAGAACATGAGTGGACGATCCAATCTATTTATATTATATAATTTCTGAAGCGCGAGCTGAAGCATTGCCACTTCAGCAGTTCCTATTATCCTCCTTTTTAACTTAAATGCTGATGTGTCAAGCTCTTAGACATAGGCTTAATTTGTGCAACAGTACCTAATTACTATAATGAAAGTAAAGCCTGCCCACCTTTTTTTCCCTTTTATCTGCAACTTCAAGATAATAGGCCGATACCACCACCACAGTTCCTGTCAGCCACCACCAATACGCCACCTATTTACCTGCCATGGCAACACCCTTACATCCGCAAACGACACAAATGCTCCCCCTTTCCCAACCTCCATAGGCTCCCAACCAGGCAAGTTAATAGGAAGCAGATTACAAGCATCTCAAAGATGCATTGTTGCTTGCTTTGTCGAGTTGCTATCCATTTGTTATAGTTTTAACTTGTGCCTAACGAATTTTAGCAATAATACATGGTATGCTGAAGTTTAAATCAAAAAATTGGAAAAACTTGGACAATGAGGATTCAGTTTCCTTTTACTGATCGTAACACAGTTAACGATGTGTTGGTCTGACAATAAATTTTGAAAAAACTAATTATGTAACTGACTAACTGCTATATTTGTCTACTGCCTAACTGGATCTGCTGGAGTTATATCCGTGACACCCCCCTTCAAGCTGGAATGTATGTCAATCATGCCAAGCTTGGAATGAAGGAATTGAAACGGGCCTCGAGCCAATGGTTTTGTCAATATATCTGCCACTTGCATAGAAGTGGGAATAGGCAGTAAGTGGAGTAAACCTTCTTGAACTTTGTCTCGGACCAGGTGACAGTCAATCTCTATGTGTTTCGTTCTCTCATGAAACACCGGGTTAGCAGCTATGTGTAAAGCTGATTGATTGTCACAATATAGGACTGCAGAGGTAGTTGAGTTGATGCCAAAATCATGCAGTAGATAAAGAAGCCACTGTGCTTCACATGCTGCCTGAGCAAGGGCCCTGTACTCAGCCTCAGATGAGGACCTTGAGATGGTAGTTTGTTTCTTACTTTTCCATGAAACCAAGGATGAGCCAATGAAGAAACAGAATCCAGTTATGGACTTTCTTGTATCGGGACAAGTTCCCCAATCAGAATCACTAAATCCTTTGAGTGTAGTATCAGATGAAGCAAGAAAATATATGCCTTGTCCAGGGGCAGCCTTGAGGTATCTAACTATCCTTAATGCAGCCTGATGGTGCTCATTAGTTGGAGCTTCTAAGAATTGGCTGAGATTGCTCACAGCATAGGAAATATCTGGCCGAGTGTGAGTAAGATATAAGAGTCTTCCAATGAGCCTCCTGTAGCTGGTTGAATTAGCTAATTGGTCACCTGACTGCTTGTGAAGCTTCAGTTTGCAGTCCATAGGAGTTGTACTAGGCTTGCTTGCTAGCAAACCTGTGTCCTTCAACAAGTCCACTGCATATTTCCTTTGGCATAGGCTGATTCCTTGCTTTGATCTTGCTATTTCAAACCCTAGAAAGTACTTCAGTTCCCCTAGGTCTTTGATACTGAACTTGCTGACAAGGAGCTTCTTCATGTGATCTATCTCAACAAGATCATTTCCTGAGAGGACCAAATCATCCACATAAACTAGGATAGCAGTGAAATTGGTAGTGGTTGATTTGGTAAACAATGAGTAGTCTGACTTCGATTGAGTATAGCCAGATTTGAGAAGAACTTGTGTGAGTTTTGCATTCCATTGTCTACTGGCTTGTTTCAGGCCATAGAGGGACTTTTCAAGCTTGCAAACCAAAGCTGGATCAGAAGTTACTAAACCTTGTGGGGGCTGCATGTACACTTCCTCTTCAAGATCTCCATGGAGGAAGGCTGTATTGACATCCAATTGATGGAGATGCCACCCAAATGTTGAGGCAAGAGACATTAGGACTCGGATAGTTGTCATTTTAGCAACTGGACTGAAGGTTTCTATGTAGTCTATCCCTGCTGTTTGTGTGTAGCCTTTAGCTACCAATCTTGCCTTGTGTCTCTCAATGGAACCATCTGCCTTGTGTTTAACTTTAAACACCCATTTGCAGCCTTTAGTCTTCTTTCCAGGTGGAAGAGAGGTGAGAATCCAAGTGTTGTTACTCTTCAGTGCCAACAGTTCAGCCTGAATGGCTTTCCTCCAACAATCATGTTCAATAGCATCTTTGTATGTGGTAGGTTCAGTAATAGAAGAAATGGCAAGAGTGAAGTGTTTATATGTATTTGAAAGTTTAGTGAGGGACATGTATTTGGAGAGTGGATACCTGACTGTTGAGGATGATGGATGAGTGAACTGTTTAGTAAAGTGCAGTGATAGTCTGCCAAGTATGCAGGAGTCTTCTTAGATCTAGTGGACTGCCTTATTGCTGCTGTTGGAATGACATTGGAGATTGGTTGTGCAACAGTGATATCAGCAGGGGTTGGTTCAGTATGATGTATGGCTAAGTTGTGTGGTTCAGTGTGGTCTGTCTGAGTTGGTAAAGTGTGTGGCTCAGTGTGCTCTACCTGAGTGGGAGACTGAACAGGTGGATGCTGTGGGGAATTAGGAAACAAGAAAGGATCTTCAATGGCATTAGGAGAATATTGTGGCACAACAGTATTGGGCTTGGCTTGTGGTTGGTCAGGTGCTTGATAGGGAAAATGATTTTCATAAAAGACCACATTTCTTGAGATTGAAGTCTCTCTATTTTTCAAATCAAACAATATATACCCTTTTGTGCCAGCTTTAAAGCCTAAGAAAATAGATTTTCTTGACCTAGGATCCAATTTCTTCCTGTGTGCTTGTAAAGTATTGGCATAGCACAAGCAGCCAAATACTCTAATGTGAGATAATGTTGGAAGTTCTTTATATAACATGAAGTAAGGTGAGTTGTTTGATAGAAAAGATGAGGGTTGCCTGTTGATTAAGTATACAGAATGCATGACAGCATGGTTCCAAAAAATTTTAGGTAGATTTGCTTGAAAAAGTAAGGCTCTAGCCATAGCCAAAATGTGTTGATGTTTTCTCTCCACAATACCATTTTGTTGTGGGGTCTCCACACAAGTGGTTTGGTGGAGGATGCCTTTGTTTGCATAAAAATCAGTCATGTAAAATTCTTTACCATTATCTGATCTTATGCATTTAATGTTAGTGTCAAATTGAGTTTCAACTAAGGCAGAAAAGGACTTTATATGATTGGCAACCTCAGTTTTAGATTTCATTAAAAGAATCCATGTGTGTCGTGTGTAATCATCCACAATTGTGAGAAAATATCGATGGCCAAACACAGAAGGAATAGAAATAGGACCCCAAATGTCAACATGTATTATTTCAAAAGGTAATGATGTTTGACTATTGCTGTTACAAAAGGGAAGTTGTTTTTGTTTAGCTAGATGACACACATCACAAGGAATCTTTGATTTTACAGAATCAATGAAAGAATAAGACTTTTGCAAACTAACTAACTTTTCTTGGGAGAGATGGCCAAGTCTTTGATGCCAAATATTGTATCTGGAAGCAGAAACAGTGTTCACAGCAACCTGAGGAGAAGCCAGCATACTTGGTGACTTCATTGCATATAAACCGAACTTGAGCTCAGCTGCACCAATCATCCTCAAGGTACTGGCATCCTGTATTGTACATTTCTTGTCAGAAAACAGAAATTGGCAATTCAAAGAAGCTGTAAGTTTAGATATGGAAATGAGATTAAAGTTGAAATTAGGAATGTACAATACATCAGTGAGGTAAAGAGTGGGAGAAAACATTACTGTTCCAGAGATTTGTGCATGAATGTGACTTCCATCAGGAAGTTTGACAAGGACTGGCTTGATTTTCTTATAACTTTGGAATTCAGATAGGGAGAAACAGACATGGTCTGTTGCTCCAGTGTCAAGAAATCCAACTTTGAACATGAGATAAATTGGATAAAACACAAACTATACCTGAGGGCTTATGGACAGAGAATGGTTTTGGACAGTGGTGAGTTGATTGGGTGTGATGCTGATTGTTAGATTGTTGAAGTAAAGCCAGTAAGGCTTTCTGCTGGTCTGGAGTGAAACCTATACCAGATCCCTCACTTCTATCCCTCTTGGAAGAATGAGACATGATGCTTCTATCATCATCATCTGAAGCAATTTCATCTTCTGCAGAGCAGTTGTTTATTGCATTGTTCTGAAAATAATTTGGTGGATAGCCATGCTTCTTGTAGCAGGTATCCACTGTGTGACCTGATCTATGACAAAAAGGTGCACATTTTGGTGTTGTGACCTCTGCCTCTACCACTAGAGAAGGTTTTGCCTCCTCTTCCCCTGGATCTGCCTCGATTCATCTGATTGTGCTCAGTGATATTTGCAAGAATCTTATGTTCATCAAAAGTACCACCATTGAATTGTCTTTCTTGTTGAATGAGCATATTAAACACTTCATCAACAATTAGGCAGTGGTTTCATTAACATAATTTCGTGATCTAACTGCAGAATATTGATCATTAAGGTTCTTCAAGAAACGAATGACATGATCTGCCTCCCTATAGATTCTGAATGATAGGAATTAAAGTGCAAGACATTTAACTACACACAAGCATTGAGGAATGGGTCCTGAAATTGATTAATTCTTGCCACAAACCTTTCATATGAGTAAAGTAGGTTGTGATAGATCTATCTCCTTGCTTACACATATATATTTCTTCTTGTAAATCTGAAATCCTAAAAATATCTCCTTGAAAGTACCTTTTCTTGAGATCATTCCAGATCTCATAGCCAGTGTCAATCCAAAGAACAGTTTCAAGAATGGAGGGCTCGATGGAATTATGAAGCCAAGAGAGAACTTGAGTGTTGCATCGATCCCATGGTTTGAACATCAAATCATTGACATCAGGTTTCACAATTGAACCATCTACAAAAGGAAGCTTGTTCTTGTTCTTGAAAGCAATGGTCATTGATCTGGACCATGTGTGGTAATTGCTACCCGAGCCAAGAAGAGGAGCTGAAACCAGAGAGCAACCAGTGTTTTCGTTTGACTGCAGATAATAGGGATTTGAAGGATCCATGATTGGAGTCGTCATTTGCGTCTAACCAAACCGAGGAATCTTCAATCGAAAGAGAAATGAACAGAAGCTATGGAGCTTCGAAGAAGAGAAAGAATCTTGTTATGCAAGAAACAGAATGAGCTTGCAATGGAAGCAAGAAAGAAGATGGAACAGAGTTAATCTGATACCATGTGAAAAGAGTGAAGCGGAAGAAAAGAGAGAAATCAAAATGCTTGAGAAGAGAAATATTCTCATTCATTCAATGTGACGACTGAGGACTAAGGTTACATCTAAGCTATTTATACATATGATAGAGTTAGGTAAATAGCTGCACTAGCTGGCTAACCAACTAACAGAATAACTGTAAGCTAACTAATTATGTAACTGACTAACTGCTATATTTGTCTACTGCCTAACTGGATCTGCTGGAGTTATATCCGTGACAAAAAAATTAAAACATTGACGATTGTCTTCCCTTTTACTTATCGTAACACAGTTAAGGATGTGTTGGTCTGTCAATTGGATTCTTTGCATTTGGATGAAAGTGAAAATTTCGTATAATTTGTTGCTTTGGCTATAACTACCATGAACTTGATAAACTTTTGTACTATGTTATTTCTATCGTATTAGCAACTGAGAAGCATGATATGATCAAGGGATACTGTCATTGGATTCCTTGAAGCGTGCCTTCATATCAGAGTATATGTGTAATGTATCTGCATAACTGAATGAGCTGAGTCAGCATCATTCAGTTATGACAGCTGTTGACAGTTGGCTAGCAACTGCTCTAAACAAGTTAGGTTCGATGGCTATATAAAGCCAACACTGTAATATTGTAATTCACATTGATTCAATAAAATACAGTTACAATTTCAATCTCTCATTCTCTTCTCTCTCCCTTTCTTTCTCACACACTCTATTATGGTATCAAGAGCTTTCTTCTGGGCCTGATTCTTCTCTTCGATGGCTTTCAACCGGAATCCTTTTGACACGGTCACCGGAGCTCGGCGTCGTCCTTCGGCGCCATCCAGTTTCAACCCTATGCTTTCGATCAAGCTCGACGATAGCAATTTTCTGCTATGGAAGCAGCAAGTCGAAGCTGTGATTATCGCGCACAAAGCTTCATCGCCTTGTCGTGAATCCGGTGATTCCTCCATCAGTTCAACGACCGAATCCAATCGCGATCTAGGAATTGAATCGGAACGCATATCAGCTTTGGATCGTCCAGGACCAAATGCTTTTTTACGTGGCTGCTTGGATCTCTCTCTCATCGATTCTTCCAAGGTTCATTGGATGCAAGCAATCGTGGCAAGTATGGGAGAAATCCACAAACAGTTTCAGGCGCATCTTCGAGCCAAGGCTCGTCAATTTCGCTCCGAGCTAAAGAACACGAAGAAAGGCACACGCTCAATTTCGGAGTACCTTATGCGTATTCGTGCCCTAGTTGAGTCTCTGCAAGCAATTGGAGATCCTGTCACCGAACAAGATCATGTTGACACGGTCCTTGAAGGACTTCCTGAGGAATATAGTCCCTTCGTCATGATGATTTATGCTAGATCAGGTATTCCTTCAATTGATGACATTGAACCTCTCCTTCTAATGCAAGATGCACAATTTGAGAAGTTTCGTCAGGAGCTATCTTCTCCTTCAGTGACTGCCAATGTTGCGCAAGTGCCAAACCGAGGTGAAAATTCTTACTCCAGTGGTTTCCCTCAGAATCAGAATGGTTATCGTGGTAATCGTGGCCGTGGAGGTAGAAACCGTGGTGGCCGTGGTGGTCGAGGCAGAGGCCGTGGAGGTCCCAAGCCCACTTGTCAACTCTGTGATAAGTATGGTCATGAGGCATTTGATTGCTGGTACAGATTTGATCAAGAATTTGTTCCCCAACGACCACCACCTCAGCCTCAGCAATCCAATAATCAGGGAAATCAGTTTAACCATGACTCTCGTGGGTACAATAACTCCCAAGGTTATGGTTCTGTTCCTCAACAAACCTGCACTCAGTTTACTCAACCTGTCCAGCATCCACCTAGTGCTAATATGGCCATGCAACAACCCCAATTTGTTCCCAAAACTCAAGAGCCTTTACAGAGGTCATTTGATAACCAAGCATGGTTTCCTGACTCGGGTGCCTCTCACCATATTACAGCTGATTCCACTAATCTCAGCTACAGTAGCCCCTTTGGTGGTCAAGATCAAGTTCTAATGGGGAATGGTCAAGGCCTCTCTATAAACTCCATAGGTTCTTCTCAGTTTTCTTCTCCTTCTAATCCTAACATTATTTTCTCTTTAAACAATCTCTTACTTGTGCCTAATATCACCAAGAATCTTGTTTCAGTATCCAAATTTGCTCGTGATAATAATGTCTATTTCGAATTTCACCCATTTTCATGCTATGTGAAATCTCAGGGTTCTAATCAAGTCCTTCTTGAAGGCTCTCTTGGAGGTGATGGTCTATACAGTTTCGAGAACATCAGCATACTCAAGGAGCCTTCATCCTCCTGTTTTCAACATTCTGTGCATTCCTCAGCTCCTAGTGAGCTTCTAGCTAAGTTCCCTACTGTAACTAGCACTTTTGCCACTTGGCACTATAGGCTTGGACATGCCAATAACAACACTGTAAAGGCTGTCCTTCAATTGTGTAAAATTCCTTCATTGAATAAAACATCTGATGATGATTTTTGCAATGCATGCTGTCTAGGAAAAGCTCATAGATTACATGCCCCCCCTTCCCTGACTACTCACTCTATTGCCTTTGAACTCATTCACACTGACCTTTGGGGACCTGCACCTTACACTTCCTTTGGGGGATACACCTACTACATTACTTTTGTTGATGCTTACACTAGGTTTACATGGATTTACTTCCTTAAACAAAAATCTGATGCCCTAACAGCCTTCAAACAATTCTCTGCCTTAGTCACAACTCAATTCTCTGCCACCATCAAGGCTGTCCAGTCAGATTGGGGAGGAGAATATCGTCCCTTCTCCAAATACTTAGCTGACCTAGGCATTGTCCATCGCTTGACATGCCCTCATACATCCCATCAAAATGGGACTGTAGAGAGAAAGCATAGACAAATTGTGGAAATGGGACTTGCCATGCTGTCCCATGCTTCTCTCCCTCTTAAATTTTGGGATCACAGCTTCACCCAAGCTGTTTACCTCATTAATAGACTGCCCACAGTGGCTCTAAAGTCTCATCCCTCACCCTATCATGCCCTTTATAACTCCAATCCTGATTACTCTAATCTTAGGATTCTGGGGTGTGCTTGTTTCCCCTTTCTCAGACCTTATAATCAGCATAAAATGCAGTTTAGGTCCTCAGAGTGTATCTACTTGGGGCTGTCACCACAGCACAAAGGTCACAAATGCCTAGACTCTACTGGACGCATCTTCATATCTAAGGATGTTTTATTCAATGAATCCAAGTATCCCTACAACCACCTGTTTCCCTCTCAGTCTTGTTCTCTAAATGCCCCACCTGAATCCCTATACCCTGCATCTATTCCTATTCCCTCCTACCCTCCTCTAGCTGCCACACCCTTAAATCAACATCCTCCTCCTTCCTCAACTCTCTCACCCTCTCAAACTGTTTCCACTCCTTCTGCAGACCAGCCTGCCTCACCCCTTGTCCCATCCAATGGCTCTCCCACCCATGACCAGTCTGTTTCTGCTTCTACTGAGTCACCCACCACCTCTCCCAACTCTGTCCAGTCTGTCTCCAATTCCTCTGGTTCTGTCCAGTCTCCAAGTCCCTCACCTGTTCCACCTATTAACACTCATCATATGTTAACAAGGTCCAAAACAGGTCACTTGCCACCCAGTCTTTTCTTGAGTCATGTTGAGCCAAGATCTGTCAAAGAGGCCTTGTCTAGTAAACCATGGTTGGCTGCTATGCTGGATGAGCACACTGCTCTCCTTAGAAATCACACTTGGTCCTTGGTTCCCTTACCACCAAATCGGCAAGCCATTGGTTGCAAGTGGGTATTCCGGGTCAAGGAAAATCCAGATGGCACAGTGAACAAGTTCAAGGCTAGATTAGTAGCCAAAGGATTTCACCAGCAGCATGGGTTTGATTTCCATGAAACTTTTTCACCTGTGGTAAAGCCAGTAACTATACGGATCATCCTAACTTTGGCCATCACTCACAAATGGACTATAAAACAAGTTGATGTCAATAATGCCTTCTTAAATGGGGTGCTCAGTGAGGAGGTTTACATGGTGCAACCTCCGGGTTTTGAACACAGTGACAAAACTCTTGTATGCAAGCTGCACAAAGCCCTATATGGGCTCAAACAAGCCCCTCGGGCTTGGTATGAAAGTCTTACATCTGCCCTACTGCAGTTTGGTTTCATCACAAGCAGGTGTGATCCTTCATTATTTATCTACACTAAGGGCTCTACATCTCTGTATGTGTTAGTGTATGTTGATGATATAATCATCACTGGCTCCTCTACCTCCCTTGTGACTGATCTAATTCAGAGGCTTCATAAGCAATTTGCTCTCAAGGAACTTGGGAACCTGGATTATTTCCTTGGTGTTGAAGTCAAGCACTTGTCTGATGGTGCTCTTCTCCTTACTCAGGGCAAGTATATTCGGGATCTGCTAGTCAAAGCCAATATGGCTGAGGCAAAAGGGATTTCTTCTCCCATGATCAGCAACAGAAAGCTTACTAAAACTGGCACTGATACAATGTCAGACCCTCATCTCTACAGATCCATTGTAGGAGCATTACAATATGCTACTCTCACTCGGCCAGACATAGCCTTTAGTGTCAACAAAGTCTGTCAGTTTATGTCAAATCCACTAGACACTCATTGGCAAGCTGTCAAACGCATACTCAGGTATCTTAAAGGCTCCATTGAGTATGGTTTGCTTCTGCGTCCTGCTGCCCACACTGCTTCTTTTCCTCTGCTGGCCTTTTGTGATGCTGATTGGGCCAGTGACCCTGATGATAGAAGGTCCACCTCTGGTTCATGCATCTTCTTTGGCCCAAATCTTGTATCTTGGTGTTCTAAAAAGCAACAATTGGTTGCCCGGTCCAGCACAGAGGCTGAGTACCGAAGCATGGCTAACACCACTGCCGAAACTCTTTGGATCCAATCTCTGCTCACTGAGCTTGGAATTCCATTCACTGCCCCAAAGCTTCTCTGTGACAATCTCAGTGCAGTCAATCTGGCACACAATCCTATCCTACATGCTAGAACTAAGCATATGGAGCTTGATATACACTTTGTCCGTGAGAAGGTTCTCTCCAAAGCTCTCACAGTGGTTCATGTTCCCAGTCAAGACCAACTTGCAGACTGCTTCACTAAGCCACTCTCCTCATCTAAGTTTATTGATTACGAACAAGCTCAATGTGGTTTCCTCTCTTGCCCCACCCTTGAGCTTGAGGGGAGGATATCAGAGTATATGTATGATGTCTGCATCTGAATGAGCTGAGTCAGCATCATTCAGTTATGACAGCTGTGACAGTTGGCTAGCAACTACTCTAAACAAGTTAGGTTCGATGGATATATAAAGCCAACACTGTAATATTGTAACTAAGATTGATTCAATAAAATACAGTTACAGTTTCAGTTTCTGATTTCTTCTCTCTCTCATCTCTCTTTCTCTCTCACACACTCTATGATACACTCTATTAGAATCCCTCCCCCTCTCCCTTATACTCACTTTTCATTTCTAAAAACCTAACTCAGAAACACACTTCATCTTCTTCCTCTTTCCTTCTTTCCACACATACACAGCCGTGCCGCCCATCCAGCCACTGACCACCAACCGCTACTCGCCGTCGCGGGGAGGAGAAGACCATGCCGCCTACTCGCCTTGTTCGTCCCCTCCGCCGCTGCAACTTCGTGCCCCACCGCTGTAGGCTCCGGCCGTCGCCTCCATGGTGGTTTTCCACCCTTTTCCTTTCAGTTGAACTTCTTTGGTGGTTTTCCACCTTTTTCCTTTCAGTTGAACTTCTTGTTCTCCCCTAAAGCTTAACTCTTATTTTCGTTTGTATCTTTGGTGCTGTCCAGAAAACGCGACGCCGCCCTCTGCCCCTATCAGTCGTGCCGCTGCCGTCACCACCCCTCCAGCCGCCATCTCAGTGCTTCTTTCTCATCCCCCTTTTTTGGAACCCTAACCCTAATTTCTAAATTAGAACTTAAATCCCCAAATTGATAGTATTGCTTTTAATTTGAGTATGTCACTTTCAAATTCCCCAATTTCATTCTGAAACGCTAACCCCAGATTTAATCTAAATCTCAGTTATTGCCTCTGTTAAGGATTAATCTGCAAATTTCCTTAACAATATAATAAGTAATTATTGATATTTCATTAGTTTGTTGAATTAATATGTGAGGCCCTTTTTCTTTATGCTGCCGAAACTGTACAAGAAGGAGGAAGGAGAGGATTCAATTCCAACTCTGTATTTGATGGGACTACAACAAGTAAAAGAAGCTAGGATATGGAGAAAAGAGCTAGATTTCGATACTACCTCTTTTTCAAGAGGATTCAAGGTGACAATAGAATTGCCCAAACCTCTTTATTTGGTGTGGGTAATTATTTAAATTGGTGTGATTTCTTATATGAATTGATGTGATTACATGCTATGTTTGATTGGTTTGTTCACATGTCTTGGCCTGCTTGTTTTGTTGGAATTGACATGTCTCTATGTGAGAATGTGTTATAGCATGATGATAATTGAATCACTTTGTTTGGCAATGCATTTGATATGTGACTTGTATGCTTGACTGGTAGAATGAGTAAGTATCTAGCCAGAGATTACGATGAGATTAATGATGTAAGATAATTTGAGTTAAGTGTTGAGATAGTGATGAGAGGTTACGGTATTAGTTTGTGACTAGATAAGAGTTGGTGAGACTCATATTAGAATGCATGGTGTTGTTCACAGCCGTGTGGGTGGAACACACGAGGTCAGAGTATCCGATTATGGGTACCAGATGTCACGGGTCAGTTCCCTAATGGGAATGGGGGTAACTACCATGATACTCTTGTAGTCCTTGCCAAGTCGTCCTGTATCCTAACGGGAATGGGGATACTTTTATATTGTGCAGCTATTTCCTAACGGGAATGGGGGAATAGTGTCATTCTTTGAATGAGTGCCATAATGGGAATTGGGGTGTGCACCGGTGTTTATGGACGAGCCGCTTGGATGACTGACTAACATCCCTAACGAGATGGGGGGAGGTGATAGGATTTTAGGTGGCCACGTTAGCATTGTGTGACATGAGATTGTGGCCTTCCGGCAAGATTGTGGTTTTCTGGCGAGAAAGGGACCGGTTGACATGCATTGGGGATAGTAACATTTAAGCATAGGCTTTTGATTCATAGATTAATGGTTTGAGGGTGATTGAATAATAACCCATAGAGGTGAATGGTGTTTGGATGTTATTCTTTTACATATTAAAATGCCATTTTTCTGATTTTTATTTTATCTTGATTATGTGTTGGGTTGTGAAGAGAGAATTTTCTATACCTTCTACAGAAGGTATGGTTAATGTCATGGTTCAAACTGTTTTAATATATTTACTACTGTCACTGAGTTTTACTCATTTTTGGGATTTCTGACATTTCTAGGTTTTAAATGAGGCATTGGGCTCTTGATAGCATTTCTGGGATGGTTGATAGATCCTAATGAGGAAAGTCTTTTGGTCAGGTCGAGCTGGATCAGAGTTTGTTAAAATGGGTCACTTAAGTCTTATTAATAATTTTGTAAATGATCAACTTTATTATTGTTTTAGTCACTATTACATTTTCAGATATAATTGTTTTGTATTGAAAGATGCTAATGATCATGACGTTTTTCTACTATGCTACAAACTCAAAAATCATTTTGGAAATTATAGTCTTCTATAAGTCTCTTCAGATTTATTTTAAATAAAAGAAGACATTTTTACTAAGTTTTGTTTTTTTTGTTTTTTTTTATGTTATAATTATTTGGGGTGTTTCAGATTCAACCTATTGGCTTTTACTAATCCATTGATCATCAGCTTCATTAATCTTAACTGTTCTTCATTAATATTCATGTCTTATCAAAAGGGAATTAATCATTTAATTTCAATTCATTTAGTTGTTCCTAATCACTCATAAATCAATCCCTAGTGTTCTTGACTAAACCAGTTGGCATAAACCTCACACTCATTACTACGTCCAGATTTATGAATAAGGGGAACAACCTCCCTTAACATCATTAATAGATTTAACGTTTTAACATTAACGCGTTCACAACATCAATCAACATTACATAATCATCACAATAGCATCATGGCATCACAACATCATCATGCTCATAACGGTCAACATACAATAACAAGAACATTCATAACAACATTAATCAACTAATAACAGTCATGCCAATATTATCATCACAACAAATAACAAATAGACATAAAGGTATATAAACATGTTATCATACAATAGGGTCATAGGTAACCCTTCGTCTTACGCTACACCCAAGCCTACATACTCAACCTATTCCTTCTCCCCATACCTAGTATGAAGATCAGACTCCTGATAGTAAACTGGTCGCGTTCCCTCAAGCGGCTCGACAAACGAACCAAGTCTTACTAGACACTAACGTACATGTTCCTTTCCCAAACATCGCAAGGATTCCAAGAACTAGGATGGGTTTAAGGGAGAGAAAGAGGAAGAGAGGTTTCTGCTGGTTTGGAGGCAGAGAAACCAAAATAAGGGTTATACACAAAACCCTCGCACACTGTTCCTATTTATACACTCTGAGACCCGAGCACGGCCGTGCACCCCACTAAGCACGGTTGTGCTCACTATTGAGCACGGGCGCTCGCCAATCCCTTGCACGGTCGTGCTTTCCATCAAGCACGGTCGTTCTTGTGACTCAACCAATCACAAGACACAGGTTAAGCATGGGCGTGCTGACTCATGAGCACGGTCGTGCTCATGCATCAGGAAGGGATTTGAAGCCTAAAATCCCACTTAGCCCACTCTAAACCTTCCTAAGCAAAAAAGGCACATATAGAAGCACTTAACGAAAAATAGGGTGTTACACTGTCTCTGTCTCCATCACTCGTTTCCTCCCTCTCTTTCTTTGTCTTTGTCGTAGAGCCACAGCGAGAACCACCGGAGCTCCTCTGCGGGACCACAGTTACAGCTTCTTCCCCCTCTTCTTCTCCCTCTTCTCCTCCCTCTTCTTCATTTTTTTCTAATTAATTTTTGCTTTTTTTTGGTAACCAAGGCAGAGGACAGAGGACCACCACACCAAGCTCCCTCTCATTCTCATTGGTATTCATATCTCTCTCAATGTCTCTCCTTTCCAATCTTCTTAGGGTTTACTTTCTAGTTTCTTCTCCTTTATTACAATTTTTATTTTATTGAGAAAAGATTTAAATTTTTTGAAAAAAATTGTTTCTAGGTCAGAGGGTTTAGAGATACTTGGACCCAATATGCTAATATTTTTAGAGAAGGAAATGAAATTAAATCTCTTTTGTGGATTCATGAATTTCTGTTTGTTTTTTTTTTCCAGGTTGTGGTCTAAGTGTTGGTGTTTAGTAGTTCAAATGGATGTGTTTTTCTGTAACAGATTTTCTTGCTTGTGAATTGCTTACTACTTGTTATTGTTATATTGAATGTGAATGTGATATATGCTGACTTTGGAGGCATTTTGAAGAGCTTATTGAGTTCTTGTTTGGGCTCATGTGATAAGTGTTTATGCTTAATTAATTTGTTTATCCAAGCACGCCTTTTATAGTTGGTAGAATTGTATGATACTAGTTCTAGTTCAAATACTTGCCACCATGAATAGGTTTACATAAATACATCTATCTATGTTGGTTTTGTCTATATTTGATTTCAACCAAGTGCTGGTGCCCCCCTCACTTGATTTTCACTTGGACAACCCACTAATATCCCTAATCAGACGAGGGATGTGTGACATGATTGTGTGGTGGCCACGTCAGCACGCAAAATCAGTTGCACAAGCGCGAAGGGTAGAGGATGATAACGTGTCTCGAGGATGATTGTTATTTATATATGTTTATTCTGCTTATGATGATAGCTACTAGTTTCTTATCTCCCTATCTCTTTTTATGTATGTTTCTTCTCGATTCTCGAAGCAAATCCAGCTTATCAGGATGTCACACCTGGACCATCCAGGGATGACGAGACCGGCAACGTTCCCATTGATGGGAACTCTTGAGCTAGAGTATCATGATGATGGAGGGTGGCTAGTGGACCCAGCTACTCGTTTCGCTGTATCTACGAGTCCCGTTTCAGCTTATGTGAGATTCGACAAGGAACCTCACTTCGGGTTTGTCGGGACTTTCTGCCTTTGAAAATCTTCCACGTCCAGCATTTTGGTATCCTCTGCCTGTACCACAGCCATATCCTTGGGCAGCTCCTGGCTCAGAGATGGTGGTTCCAGCACCCGTGATTCGTCGGGATCATGTTCGTCACAGTGCTCATTATCGACGACGGTTCCAGTGTCCTCGTCGCGAGAGTATATCTGGCAGCATCGAGGCAGCAGCATCAGGACCATCGTCAAGACCATGACAGCAAGTGTACCGACGGGCGCGTGGAAAGAGTCAGGGTAGCTCCAGTCGTCCACGCTAGGGTTAGTAGTGGCGAGTGCATACCATTTTTATGTATATTTTGAGTAGGGCTGGGCTATGTGGAGAGATGGTGAGGTATCTTTTTCCTTGGATCTTCTATGTATTTTCTTTTATATGTCAGTCTTTATTATAGGGACACTATTGATGGGGTACCCTCTAAAATCCTTTAATGGGACATCGGGGTTGTCTCATTATGAGACAAATGTCATTGTTGCTATAAATACACTAATTTAAGACATAGGGACGTTAGTAACCAAGCATGAATTAAAGATTATTTTCCCAGTTCTTATAAGACATGAATCTTAGTAAAGAGGGGTGAGAATAATGCTCAATGGCGTAGTTAAGACCCTAGGTTTGATCCATGAGTGCTTTAGGGAGGTTAGTAATAAAACATGAATTAAAGGATTAATTCCCAACAATCATAAGACACAGAGATTAAATAAGAGGAACGAGATTAATACTTGATGGTGTAGCCTAAAGATAATAGGATTGATCAATGAGTGCTCTAGGGAGTTGGTGAGGATTCTTAAAAACGTTCCGCCCAGACTGTTCAGGTATGCTCCAGTAAGCACGGTCGTGCGCGATAAATAGCATGCCCGTGCTCAATGCCAGCACGACCGTGCTTCACAGACAGAATGGAGACAAGGGTAGTTTCACCTAAATGGTTTCCTATGATGAAATAAGACACCGATTAAAGTAAAGACAAGGTCGATAGTCTAATTAAGCCTTAATAAAGATAATTAAACAATAAGATGGTGAAATGGTTAAGACGGTAACGATGAATTGCCGCATGATGTTGAACTTTGATGCTTAATAGTCAAAGTTCCTTGATGCTTATTGGTCAAGGTGTTGTTGTTGTAAAACCTTGATGCTTATTGGTCAAGGTGTTGTTGGTGTTAAACTTTGATGCCTAAAGGGTCAAAGCGGAGGTGGTGGCTATGTCTGTTTGATGTTGATGTACACGCATTCACGTATTGGAGATGTTAGTGGGGGAAGCTGCAACATAAGGGAGGTCGTCGAAGAGTAAGGCAATATGGCCGTCCGCGGTGATTCATCTAGATGGGTCGTGCGCCCCTGCGGTGGTTTGGTGAACTGCCGGCGTTGGTGCTTAATGGCCAATGTGGATATGTAACTCCGAAGTTATCTTCCTGAGATAATTTCCACATGCATAATGGAGTAGCGGAGTAGTATTGCACCGCATAGCATACATTGTTGGATATGTTATAATGAGATTGATATGCTATATGTTGTATTGTGTGATATGTTTATGTTAATGTGTTGTATGATCATCTTGCTAACTACCCTATTGCCACTATGTTTATACAAGGTTTTTTACTCGTCATCTCCTGTTGTTTCTTTGCATGTATCTTCGGTTTTTGCAGAGGTGGGCGAGAAGCATGTTGAGGAGTGACTCCGAGGAGATCGCTCACTCGTAGTTTAGGACTTTTCTTTTACGTAGTTATTTCCGATGTATACCGGATTTTGGTTACCATCTCTGATATGTGACATCGGGGTTTTGGGGTTTATTTTTTTATTTTATGGTTTCCTTTGTTTATGTTGATGTTTTATTTTTCGCAGAGATTATGTTTTTGATTCATGTGGTACACGCTACCTTGTTGATGTTATTATTAATTAATGATATGCATGTTTTATTTTTATTTCCTTTTCTTTATATATATGTATGCTGGGTAGAGGGTGTCACACATGTCATCTCTAAAGGAGGGATAGTCGTGGATCCAGCTAAGGTAGAGACTGTTCTCCATTGGGAAGCACCAAAGTCAGTAACCGAGATTAGGAGTTTCTTGGGTTTAGCAGGGTACTATAGAAGGTTTATAGGGGGTTTCTCTAAGATAGTTTTACCTTTGACCCGCCTCACTAAGAAATGTTAGATCTTTGTATGGGACGCTAAGTGTGAGGAAAGTTTTCAGACCTTAAAGGAAAGTTTGACGTCTACAGCAATGTTAGTTTTACCCAATCCTAGTAAGCCTTTCGTAGTGTACTGCGATGCTTCTAAGAAAGTTTTAGGTGGTGTATTGATGCAGAATGGTAAAGTAGTAGTCTATGCCTCTAGGCAGTTGAAAACCCATGAGAAGAACTACCCTACCCATGATTTGGAACTAGGAGCTGTAGTGTTTGCCTTGAATATCTGGAGGCATTACCATTTTGGAGCAAGGTTCGAGGTCTTTAGTGATCATAAGAGTTTGAAATGTCTGTTTGACCAAAAACAGCTCAATATGAGGCAATGTAGGTGGATGTAATTTCTTAAGGATTATGATTTTTATTTGAGCTACCACCTAGGAAAAACCAATGTAGTGGCAGATGCCTTAAGTAGAAAGACCTTACATGTTTCAGCCTTAATGGTTAGAGAGATGGATTTGATTGAGGAGTTTAGAGACTTGAACTTAGCTTGTGAAGTTACCCCTAAGAGTATTAGGCTTGGAACTTTGAAGATCAACAATAGTTTGATGGAACAGATTAGGGAAGGACAAAAGATAGATGGGTATATCTTAGATCAGAGAGAGGTGCTTGCCCTGGGTAGAAACATTAGTTTTAAGGAGGGAACTGATGGAGTTTTGAGGTTTCAGGACAGAGATTGTGTACCTAAGGTTCTAGAGCTTAGGAAGTTGATCCTTGAGGAAGGATATAGGAGTGGTTTGAGTGTTCATCCAGGAGCCACAAAAATGTACCAGGATCTAAAGCGTGTGTTTTGGTGGCCTAGGATGAAAAAGGATGTAGCTGAGTTTGTCTATGCTTGCTTAGTGTGTCAGAAAGCTAAGATAGAACACCAGAAACATTCAGGTAAGATGCAGCCTTTGAGTATCCTAGAATGGAAATGGGATAGTATCCCTATGGATTTTGTGTCTGGACTCCCTAGGTCACCAGCAAGTTGTGATGCTATATGGGTTGTTATGGATAGGTTGACTAAATCTGCTCACTTCATTCCTATGAACATGAAATATCCATTAGAAAGGTTGACTAAGTTGTACATCAAGGAGATAGTTAGGTTACATGGTGTACCCTCTAGCATAGTGTCAGATAGAGACCCTAGATTTACCTCTGGGTTTTGGAATAGTTTGCATGATGCTTTAGGAACTAAGCTTAGACTGAGTTCGGCTTACCACCCACAAACTGATGGTCAGTCTAAGAGAACCACCCAATCCTTAGAGGATCTTTTGAGAGCTAGTGTGCTAGAACAGTCATGTAGTTAGGATAAGTTCTTACCCCTTATAGAGTTCACCTACAACAATAGCTTCCATTCTAGTATTGGGATGACACCCTATGAAGCATTATATGGAAGGAGATGTAGGACACCTTTATATTAGAATGAACTTGGTGAGAATATTGTGCTAGGACTCGAGATAGTGCAAGAGACTATAGAAAAATGGGAATGATCCAGGATAAGATGAGAGTGATATAGAGAAGACAAAAGAGTTATCATGACAAGAGAAGGAAGGCTCTGGAATTCCAGGTAGGTGATCATGTGTTCTTGCAAGTTACTCCAACAGCTGGGGTTGGTAGAGTAAGGAAAGCACGAAAACTTACTCCTAAATTCATTGGCCCTTACCAAATTCTGAAAAGAGTCGGTGAAGTTGTTTACCAAATTGCCTTACCACCTTTCTTGTCCAACCTTCACAATGTTTTCCATGTGTCCCATTTGACACCCTCGACCCCGCATGTTATTTATAAAACATTTACATAAAAGAGGTAAGCTAAAAACATGCATTTATTTCATAAAATAAAAACTGGATAGAAAGCACCACATTGTAACGTCTCAACAACGTGGAAAAGAAACATATTTTAAAATATTTTAAAATAAAATAAATGTAAGACATAAGCATAAACATAACCCAACCTCGATGTCACATACAGAGCTGATATAACTATTACGGAATAAAATCTATGGAATACAACTGAAATAGTTAAACTAATAACAACTGTAACTACTGATAAATCCTAACTAGAGTAGCATATAGCATATAGCATAACAACATATATACATAACATCGGCATCAAGATAGTAAGCAAGATGAACATACATCATAGCATATAGCATATAGCATAGCAACATATATACATAACATCGCTAAGTATAGAAAATCACATCAACATGTTTAGTCAATCAACAAATGCTATGCGGTGCAACTCTACTCCGCTACTCCATTATGCATGTGGATCCAAACTATCTCAGGAAGGCAACTTTGGAGTTACATATCCACATTGGCCAAAAAGCACCAACGTCGGCAGTTCACCAAACCATGGGTGAACCCTTTGGATAGCCGACACACCATGCTCTCGGAGGCGCCACCACTGGGGCGCATGGTTCACCAAACCTTAGGTAACCCACCTGCGGACGGCCATATCACCCTACTCTAGGACGACCTCCCCTATGTTGATCTTCCCACACTAACAACTCCGATGCGTGAATGCATGGGCACAACAACAAACAAACAGGGCAACCACCTCCTTTGCTTGGGCCAAGTCTCGTCACCAACATCAACACCTTAACCCTTATGAGTCAAGGCCCTCTTGGCCAAAAATCACCAAGGTTCAACTTATCAACACCTCAACCAAAAAGCATAGAGGCCACTTTGGCCAAAAAGCACCAAAGCTTATCAACGTGCGGCAACCTATTAGGTACCGGCTTAACCAACTTATTATTCTTAATGACCTTAATTAATATTTAATTAAGTTATTTAACTTGTCTTCATTCGATTGGTGTATTATCTCATTATTGGGGACAATTGAGGTGAAACACCCCTTAACTCCATTAAGTTCACGTTCTGACCAGTAGGGGGAGCACGGGCGTGCTTACCCCTAGTGTGGTCGTGCTGCCACTTAAGTGGAGCACGGTCGTGCCGTTAAAGCGTGACCATCTTCCAGATGTAAACTAGGAGCATGGGCGTGCTCCCTGTTAAGCACGGCCATGCTCCTGGAGATGGCCGTACTATTCTGGGAAGATTCATGGTGTTCTTGAAGCCAAAAACTCCCTAAACACTCTCAAATAAAATCCTAGAGTCTTAACTAAACCAGTTGGCATAAACCTCACATCTCACTATTAAATCAATGTTTTATGAAACATTAGGGGAAATTATTCCTTTTACCGTTATGTTAATTAAGGGTCCTAATTTAGCCAGTTAGGGTCTTATTAACAATACAACATTCTCAACCAACAGATATTCAGCCAATCAACATAATCAACATCATAACATCAATATTCATGTCATTCATAACATACCAATTGAGCCAATAATTCATGACAAAGAGTGTATCATTAAACATACAATAGTTGGCAAACAACATCATAAACAGTTTAACAACCACATCAAATAGGCATATAACAGACATACCAATAACTAATAAGCAACTATAGTAATTAGGCATACATAACAGCTAACAACAAATAATAATGGGGCTTTGGGAACCCCTCATCTTACTCTACCCCCTTGCCTAATTATTACACCATCCTTCTCCCCATACATGGCATGAAGAATCCGGTAGTGACAACTCAACTGTAAACCAACGCGTCCCTCGAGCGACTCAATTAGCTTTCCAAGCCTTGGTTAAACAGAAAAGGTCAGCCAATTAGTTCCTAATTATAATAAAAGGAAAAGGAAAAGGAAACCAAAAGTGGGAGAAACCATTACCTATAAGGATCGACACAGACGAATTAGACGTTCCCAAGAGTCTCTAAAGCTCCAACAATGCAATGTGTTTAGAGAAAATAGGGATGAAAGGGTTTGTAGCCGCAACAGGGTTTCTGTTTGTGCCAAAATAGGGTTTATGAAGAAATCATTGGTTACTGTTCTCTATTTAAAGGCATCAGACCCGAGCACGCCGGTGCTCAACACGATCATGCTCCTCCTTGAGCACGGGCGTGCTCGCATTAGCGCCTCCGAGGCACAGTTTGCCTTTGAGCATGGTCGTGCTCAACTTAGCATCAGTGAGACGCGGTCATCTATTGAGCACGTTCATCCTCCCTATTAAGCACGACCGTGCTTGTGACTCAGAAAGTCATAAGACACAAGCCTCAGCACGGGCGTGCTGGACATGAGCATGGTCGTGCTCATGTAGTAGAAAGGGATTTTAAGCCTTGAAATCCCACTTAGCCCTCAACAACAAATCTAAGCTAAGTCCTAAGGCTGAAACAACCAAACAAGCATACATAAAAGCATTTACTGAAAAACGGGTTGTTACGATTCCACCCCCTTATAAAAAAATTCGTCATCGAAATTTCTACTCACCTCGAAAAAGGTGTGGGTATGCTTCCATCATCTTGCTTTCCAGCTCCCATGTAGCACTTTCCTCAGTAGCCCTACTCCAAACAACTTTGACCAAAGGAATCTCCTTGCCTCTTAGCTGCTTCACCCTCCTATCCTCGACTCGAAGGGGGTAAATACCTCAAAAGTCAGGTTCTCTTTTAATTGAATTGTGTCAGGTACTATCACGGCTAGGGTCATGAATATACTTTCTGGGTTGGGACACATGAAAGACATTATTAAGGTTGGACAAGAATGGTGGTAGGTCTATTTGGTAGGCGACTTCGCCGACTCTTTTCAGAATTTGGTAAAGACCAATGAATAGAGGAGTAAGTTTCCTCGCTTTCATCACTCTACCAACCCCAGTTGTCGGGGTAACTCTCAAGAACACATGATCACCTTCCTGGAATTCGAGCACCTTTCTCCTTTTGTCATGGTAGCTATTTTGCCTACTCTGTGCCACTTTCATCTATTCCTGAATCATCCTCACTTTATCTGTGGTTTCTTGCACTATTTCTAGTCCTAGCACTACATTGTCACCAGGTTCAATCCAACATAAGGGTGTCCTACATCTCCTCCCATAAAGAGCTTCATAAGGTGTCATCCCAATACTAGAATGGAAACTATTATTGTAGGTGAACTCTATTAGGGGCAAAAAACTTGTCCCAACTACCAGACTGTTCTAGCACACAAGCTCTAAGCAAGTCCTCTAAGAACTGGATGGTTCTCTCAGACTGACCATCAGTCTGTGGGTAATAAGCTGAACTAAGCCTAAGGTTGGTACCTAACGCCTCATGCAAACTATTCCAAAACCTAGATGTAAACCTAGGGTCTCTATCTGATACTATGCTAGAGGGTACACCATATAGCCTGACTATCTCTTTGATGTATAACTTGGTCAACTTTTCCAAAGGATATTCCATGTTCATCGGGATGAAATGGGCAGACTTAGTCAGTCTATCCACAACAACCCATATAGCCTAAAAGCCAGTAGGAGTCCTAGGGAGTCCAGACACAAAATCCATGGAGATACAATCCCATTTCCATTCTGGGATACTCAAAGGTTGCAACTTTCCTGAAGGCTATTGGTGTTCTATAATAGCCTTTTGGCACACTAAGCACGCATACACAAACTCAGCCACATCTTTATTCATCGTAGGCCACCAAAACATGCTCTTAATGTCCTGATACATCTTGGTGGCATCTGGGTGCACACTCAAACCACTCCTATGTCCTTCCTCAAGGATCAACTTCCTAAGCTCAGGAACATCAGGTATGCAAACTCTATCCTTGAACCTCAAAACTCCATCACTTCCTTCCTTAAAGCTAATGTTTCTACCCTGAGCAAGCGACTCTCTCTGGTCTAAGAGGAAATGATCTATCTTCTGGCCCTTTCTAACTTGATCCATCAAATTGTTGGTAACCTTCAAGGTTCCAAGCCTAATGCTTTTAGGGGTAACTTCCCAAGCTAAACTCAGGTCTCTAAACTCCTTAATCAGATCCATCTCCCTAACCATCAAAGTGGAGACGTGCAAGGTTTTCCTACTTAAAGCATCTGCCACTACATTGGCCTTTCCAGGGTGGTAGGTTAAATCAAACTCATAATCTTTTAAAAACTCCATCCACCTACGCTGCCTCATATTCAACTCCTTCTAATCAAAGAGATACTTCAAACTCTTAAGATCACTAAAGACCTCAAACCTCGCTCCATAAATGTAATGCCTCCAAATCTTTAAGGAAAACACTACAGCTCCTAACTCTAGGTCATAGGTAAGGTAGTTATTCTCATGGGTTTTCAGTTGCCTAGAAGCATAAGCTACTACCTTACCATTCTGCATCAACACACCACCTAAACCTTGCTTAGATGCATCACAGTAAACTACGAAAGGTTCACTAGGATCGGGCAAAACTTGTGAATATATGGCTCACAAGTTATTTGTTTTGATGATGAACAAAAGAAAAAGGTCTAGAAGGACTATAATGCAAAAAGCGGAAGATTATAAAGCAACCAAGCACAAGGGGTAAAATGGGAATTTTATTATTTGTATTGTTTGTTTTAGAATCATATGTAAAT
>JAPCYP010000270.1:0-138309 GCA_035048595.1 Echinosophora koreensis
CCATGCATTCAAAAATTTATCTTCCTTTTCATGTAGATCAATGCATGCTTCAAAAATCTGAACAGAAGTGTGAACTCTTTTGTAGAGATGATTAACATGCCTTAGGGCATTTTCTCTAATATGCCAAGTGCACAATCCATGAAAAGTTTCTGGCATAACTAAACAAATAGCCTTAGCCATTGCTGCATCTTGATCTGTTAGAATTGTTTTAGGCTTTTCCCACCCATGCTCTAAGAAAAGTTTGAAACAACCATTGAAAAGAAGGGATTGTTTCATCATAACAACAATGTTGCCCCCAAAAACAACTGTTTGCCTGTGATTATTAAGTCCAACGAATATCCCAACGGTTGATAGTCCTTATTTGTCTTGTATGTGGTGTCAAAAGTGAGGACATCACCGATGTAACATCCTAAAAATTTAAATATTTGTTTTTTTTAATAAAAAGATTAAGCTATTATGAGGTTTAGTGTTGAAAATTATCGGTATAGAAATTTAGTAGAATTATTAAATGATTATAAAAGATTTAATGTTGTTCTTTTTAATATATATATATATATATATAAAATAACAAAGTAGCCTACGTACTGTGCTATTCACATGACCATGTTGGCTTGGCTTTAATGTTAAGAATTGGTTTTAGCCAAATTCATGACACAGGGGCAGCGTCCAGAATTCAATCATGAATTCTTAGAAAAGAAAACTTGGGCCCCACGAAAATAAATATTAGCCATTAGCCGATTTGAAACAACTCACTCACATGAAGGCTTTTCTAGTAATGGGCAAGGTTCATGGGCCAAGTTTAGAATTGAAAGGGGAATGAGTTTCTTTTATTTGTATCAGAGGGGAATTTCATAACCTAACATAGCGCAGCTGACAGCAAAAGGACGTTAAGGAGTGCACACCGCATCGTGAACTGCTCTCTCCATTTATCCAAGGACAATAGTGTAGAGAAGGAGCGCCGGGAGAGAACAAGAATTCTTGGTGAAACACTAGGATTTATTTTAAATAACTTTTAGAGTTTTTGAGAGTCTACGAGAGGTAAGTAAACATCTTTTCTTAGACTTCCATGGTATAGATTTTAAAGAGTTTAAATATGAAATTAATTGGTAATTATTTAGGGGTTTTATCCTTAAAATGAAATTGATATTTGATTGGTGATTAATTATAATTAGACTGATTATTTATATGATGAGTGGTATGATTATTATGATTTGATATGTCTTTTGTGATATGTGATGCCTTAATGTTGTTTGGATATGAACTTGATGAATGTTAATGCGGGTGATTGATTATCTCTCTTGGGAAGAGATAATCGTTTGAGATACCTCCTTCGAGGAGATGGCAAAGGGCCTAACTCGTAGCGATGACAGATTGGCCTAATGCGAGGCAATGGCAAAGGGCCTCCCTCAAGGAGAAGGCAATAATGATTATTGCAAGGGTACGGGTACCCCCTTCGTAGAGATGGCAAAGGGCCTAACTTGTAGCGATGGCATATTGGCCTAATGCAAGGCAATGGCAAAGGGCCTCCTACATGGAGAAGGCAATGTTGGACATTGCAAGGTTGTGGATACTTCCTTCGTAGAGATGGCAAAGGGCCTAACTCGTAGCGATGGCAGATTGGCCTAATGCGAGGCAATGGCAAAGGGACTCCTACGAAGAGAAGGCAATGAGACGTCATTGTACTCATATGTTTGTGTTGTTGATATTATTATATGTTTTGTGGTTTATTTACGTTATTATTTGAGATACTTTGAAATTATATTATTTTGGAAATAGCGGATTACCATGGTTGTTTTTCCGGTTACCGCACCGGCTGAAAGCAACATCTTTTCGAAAACCTTTTAGAACTGTGTTTACTTACTGGGATTATAAATCTCATTAGTGATGTTGCCTTTCAGAGTTTACAGGTGATGGGATAGATGATGCAGCAACTTGAGAAAGTCTTGAAGATATTAGTTATAGTTTTTTTATTTTTTTATTTTTATTTTTTTTGGGTTTTTAGATGCCCGGGTTTTGAGGCAAAAACAACTGTAAAAGTTTTATGTGGTTTTTTTTTTAATAATTAATATTTATGAGGATTTATTTTATTTGAATATAATGATTTATTTAGCTCTATTATTTAATTTAAATGTTTTGAAGATTTTTATCGATAGTTAATTTGGATTACTAGTGTAACGAAGGGCGTTACAACCGAAGTACCCATAATCATTGATCATTTGTGCATCCGCCCAAAATATATTTGTTATTTGCTCTTCAACATCCATTTGAAAGTCATAGAAGAAGGAAGGATTTTCACTTTGTTGTTTGAAATACATCAACAACGCACCCACTTCACCATACCTGAGTGACTGCTTCCTTCTGGTTCGAAGGTAGTTCCTAAGTCCTGTCTTGTGTAACCAATAGTGTCTATTCCACTAGCTTGTTTGGACACGTATTCATGAAAATCTTTTGGTCTTAATCCAGATTCCTCAGGCAATTCAATTTGTGATGCTTGTGACTCGGATATGTGTCGATGAGAGCGAATCATATGGACATGTTTTGGCGGTTGAAGAGGGTGATTGTGTTGATCTACAAAGTGAACAACCTTGTATTTCCCAATCTTCCGATCAAATGAAATAACCATACGCGCTTCACAACCTGTTCTAGTTTCTGCTCTATGCTCTTTTACCAAGTGGTCTCGTTTGTCGGCACCTCGTTTACCTTCTTTGAAGCATGTGAATCTTCTTGAAGTCAGAATTCCATCCTTTTTGCTTTTATTTGCATATTCTCTACGAATACCAAACCCAATCCTCCTGCTGTACTCATTATAAAAATCATAAGCCGCTTCCTCTGATTCAAACTCCATTTCCAATCATGGCGTATAGTCGATAACACTTTCTTGCCCATGTTCCACAATTTTTTCATGAATATTGTTGACCCATTTATCTATACCATCTTCTATTGGTATTGATGAAGCATTCATGGTTTCTGAAGAAAAAAAAAACAAACATTACATTAATGATCATAAAAAAACAGAACCCTTTTGCCAAGACATAAAAATATGAGGTTTATTAAACTGTAAATAAAAAAAAACTACAAAAGACAGCCATTCAAAAAATTTAAAAACCAATAAAAAAAAATGAAGATAGAAACCTGTACAAACTATCAGCTCTCCTCTTCCACTCGCTTTTCTCTTCAATCACAAGGCCATAAACAGAGCCCTAAAAATTCTCTATTACTGAGGTTTTCATTCATTCAACCAAGGAGTCTTTGTTTCGGCGCAACCAAGGCTGGGCGACGGCGAGGCTAGGTGGCGGCGAGGCTAGACGGCGGCAAGGCTGAGGCGTGCGTAGGGATGGTGGCATACGCGGTTCAGGGAGCGGCAACGAGTGAGGCGTCGTGAGAGGCAGCGTGCGCAGCGGCGTGCACGACAGGGTGCGTGACGGCGGCGTGCGCGGCGATCTTCTCCCCACTGCACGACGAACAGAAGATGAAGGGTATGGATGGAGAGTGTTCGCGCGCGAGAGTGAGTTCAAAGTGGGAAGAGAAAGCTTCTCTCTGACTTCACCCTAATATTGTAAAATAAAATAAAGCTGAATAAAATCAGCCATTGATTTTAATCCTCTCCACGTGTACGGTCATGGAAAAGGGAAATGGAGTCTCCATTTAGTTGAGGCAATGGAGAGGACCCGGACTCAATAAAAACAGAGGACACCATATTTATGTCCATTTTTTGTGTTCAAAAATCATTTTCTAATGTCTATATATCAACAACATCAACCAGAGCCCATTTCCTTTTCTTCAAGTACAATACAAAGAATATTATCCTTTTCTATTTTTTTTTCATTTTTTTTTTTGAAATAATTGATAAATTGCCAGGTAACTATACTGAATTACTGTTAATGAAAAATATAATAATAAGAAAACTTCAAAAACCATTTATTTTACCGTTTAGATTTTTTTTTTTTAAAAGGACCGTTTAGAATGTTAGGAATCAAGATTTTTATTGATAAATAAACAACAATATTATTTGTACATCTGATATTTTGACAATATTAATCATAATTTGTATAATTTGATAATTATAATAATTAAAAATATTTTATTTTAAAAATGAAAAGAATTAAATAAAAAAATAAAAAATTAACAGTTTTGAAAATGAATTTAAAATATAATACTTCATGCATAATGAGAGGTTTTTTTTTTCCTATCAATATTTCAAAAAAGATCTAGCTATGTTTGGGAGTTTTGGAGAGGATGAAGTAGAATGGTTAGTAGTAAAGTGATTTAGAGTGGAGTGGAGTGGAGTGATAAAAGTATATCACGCCACTGTTTGGGAGTTTTAATGAAGGAATTGAGGGACATCTCACTCTATTGTTTCGAAGTCACAAATGGTAATTAATAAAGTGAAGCGAACTACCAATTTTATTTCTAAAACTACCTTCCTAATTTTTCATTGTTCATAACAATGTTTTGTTTAGAAGGGTCAAATTTGTAAATTTGTATTCAATACTAAAAAAGAGGGAGGTGATCCCTCCCAAAATCCCAATTTGGAGGGTATGAAAAACAGAGGCTTTGGATGGTTTGGAGTGGTTTGGCTCCCATCCCTAACCATTTCACTCCATTGTATAAAAAACTCTCAAACAATGGGTCAATGAATCTAGAGTTATGTTATTTGAACACAAATTTTGAACATCGTACGTGACACCGTATATATTTATTTCTATCTCTTATTTACTTTTTATCATCTTTTTATACACGTTTCTCGAAAATACACTCAAAAAACAAAGAGGGCACCTTATGATGTCCCCATTTTGTGTTTTGTGTACAAAAATATTCCTCAGGGATCTATACCATTTCACTCCATTATTAACTATCCCACTAGGGGTGGAATCAGTCGGTCACACGGGAGGTTTCGGGTGAAAAATGTAGCATCCAAAGAAAACCGAAGTGCTAAATATGCCACCCATTCCCGTCCGATGAAGCCTTCGGATTCAGCGGGTGACAGATTGGGCAGTTCAACCGGACGCCAGACGGGTTAAGGCAGTTGAGGACAAAAGAAAAAAATTCGTATACAGAGGAGTAGAGCAGAAAGCATCAGAGAAGAGAAGAGCAACCAGAAACCCAAAAAATTTCCAACATGAACCCAAAAAACATCAAAGCTTCAACAAGAACATAAAACCATAAAGCTTCAAACCTTAAAAAAAATCAAAAAAACAAAAAACAAAACAAATTTTCAACTGAGAAGTATCAAAATTTTCAACAACAACATATATTCTTCTTTGTTATGTGCTTCTTCATTCACAGACCTAGATCTTCATTCACCTATTCTTCATGCAGCATCAAGGATGACGGCAGAGAGAAGGAATGGTTGGGTGGCTGGTCTTGGGCCCTCTCTGGCTGCGACTCCGCGACGGCGGATGACTCAATGTATCTCACGACCGTAACATCCCGATAATTATGTATATGTGTTTATTTGGAAACTAGTTTTATTAATCGGTTAAATATTTATTTTTATGCGTTTTGGCTTATTTGATTTTATTTTCTTATTAAACTATTTTTATCTGGTGCATTTGTTGTTTTGGCTTCAAAGACTCAAGAGGGGGGGGGGGGGGTGAATTGAGTTTTCAAAAATTATTCCTTTTCAAAAACTTACTTTTCAAATCAGAGTTGCCACAGGATCTTTAACAAATCAAGAAAGATCTTTTTAAGATTCAAAACAGGTTGTACAGGTATTAGATACAGGCTTTAATCAGTCAGCAACTGAAGTTACAATATATCAGTTTCAGTTTCAGTGATCAAGAACAGTTTTAATCAACTCAGTTTTGAACAATTAATAACTCAAGATTGATTGCAATAATACTTCTGGTTTCAATTCAAATTAAAGAGATCAAGAATAGAAGTTATCTGAGTATTCAATGTCAATTGAAACTTAGAACATCAAAATCACATATTCTTGAACATGATCAACAGTTTATATGAGCAAGAACACATTTATATGCGCAATACAGAAATTTAAGAGTTTTGAGTTTAGAAGTACCACACAACCAGATTTATCCTGGTTCAGCCACCACCACTGTGACTTACATCCAGTCCCCACTCCACATGTGGGATTTCACACACTAACACAGCAAGCTTTAGCCAGGTAGCTTGAAAACCTTTACACCACAGAGCACTTCTTTCACTTCTAGGATACCACACCTCTTGTAAAAAGCCTCAATGTTCTTCCTTAGGATTCCTCACCCTAATCACACAGAGAGACTCCCTCTCTCTTACAATCAAATAAAACAGAAAGATTGATTTCTAACTCTCAAAAGTTGAATACACAAATTGAAGTTCTAACAAGAATGAAACGCTCTTTTCACAATAAGCTCAAGAAAGATGATGAATGATTTTCACAATTGATCTCTCAAATTGATTTCGTGTGTTTCTGATATGATATCAGTATTCTATTGATCCCACTTTATATAGAAAATAAGTTGTAACCGTTGGGATCAGTCAAACAGATTTGGGTCTGATATCAGAATCAGTTTGAACTATTCAAGTTCTTGGACAGGGGTTGAGTACAGGGATGTATTAACCTTTTTACATACTGAAAGTTTCTGTACACCTGTGTAATACATGGCTGTACGAGTTCTTTTAAAAACTTGATCTTGGTTAATCCACCAGTACCACCAGTACACCCATTCAGTACATCTATGTATTAATGAACATCAGATTTTTCCAGAACTTGAATACACGAGTACATAGCATATGTACAGGCCTGTATTCAGTTAACCATTTATAACTGATCTGATTTCATGTTATTCATAGGTATAGTACATCTATGTACTGAATATCAAGAACTTTATATTCATTTGTCAGTTACAGGAAATGATATACATCCATTGAATACATGACTGTACTGACAAAGAATTTTCTTAATTTCCAAAAATCATTTTCATTAAAACTTATTCCTTTTTAATGCAGGTTATGAAAAATGATTTTCTCATGCATCATTTCAACTGAGCTATTTGTGAATAAGAGATTTCTTCTCTTACAAATCATCTAAGACTTAAATCTAAATCTTCTTTAAGCTCTTGTCTTGATGACTCCTTGATGTTTGTCCTTGCTTGTTGCTCCTTGAGCTCTTCAAGTTCTTCTTTGGATATTCTCCTTTTAATTGCTTACAGAACTTGATATATTCAGCTTGATACCTGTCTTTGCAATTTGATACTAAAAACACTTGCACACACATTAAATTGTATATTTGTCATTATCAAAATTTATGTCATTGAGTCTTACAAACTCCCCCTTTTTATTATGACAAACCTTTTAACAAATTCTTAAATCAGAGTGTAAGTGTAGCAGAAGCTAAGTGTTTTTGTCAATTCATAAATCATGGTATCAAAACATTCAATAGCAAATGGTATCAAAGCATATCAGAATATTTTATATGATAACTCCCCCTGAATCATGTAAGCTCCCCCTCAACATATGCATTATTTAATTTGTTTCCTTTCTTTATTTTCATATACATTTTCTCCCCCTTTTGGCATTATCAAAAAGGTAAAGAAATAACCATTCAAATCAGTAGAAAAGAAATTCAAACATAGCATAGCATATTAAAGATGTTCATAACAGAGGGATATGCAGGAGAATTAAAAACAGAATTCATCAAACCATTACAGACCAAGGCATTTAGCCTTTCAAAACAAATCAAAACAAGTTCTAAGTCCTAAGAACTCCTAGAACTAATTGTCTCCTTGGTCTTGAAATGATGGTTCAGCAGAGGTGTCCTCATTTTGTTGCTCAGCTTCCTCCACAGCAGCTCTTGCCAGTTCAGCAATATTAAAATTTTCTGGTTCAGGTGCAGGAGGTGCAGGGTTAGGAAAGTCAATTCCTAATGCTTCTTTGATCTGATCAACACTCTTTTCCAGTTTAGTCATCCTCGTGTTCAGACTTGTCAATGCATTCAGTTGCACTGTATGTCTCTTGATTTGTCTGCCATCCATGTTTCTTACATAACCAATATCAGTTGAGCAAATTCAGATGTAACACTATCTGATGGTTCAGCTGTAGTTGCTCCCTTGTTTCCAGCTTTCCTTATCCATCTTCCATCTTCCCTTTTCAGTCTCATTTTCTCACAATTTCTTCACCAAACTTATGAGTTCCTTTTCTTCCAAGTTTCTTTTCTTCTCCATCAAGATGCAGACCAGTGCAGGGTAGGCAAGCATCATCTTGCTTTTCCTGCATTCTAACATGTGAGCAGCAACACAATATCCCCAACTTATTTGTTTTTCATTCAGCATTGCCCACATTAGCATTAATCATAATTCTGCAGTATGGAGTGATTTCCTCCTCTTGGAATCAGAATTCTGCATACACATAATGCAAAGCCTATCCTCTACACTCATCACACTAGTGTAGGTAACTCTACCTTCAGGTTCATCAGAGAGAACTAAGTCTACTCTAGCCATTTCCCTATCATATTCATCATACCATTCAGCTTGTGGACCATTTCCAAAACTAGGTCCATAAAAAGGTAAATTTGCAAGGTTGCTGAATTCCTCTAATGACATTTTGATCTTATTCCTTTAACTTCAGAGCTAATTCCATTAGCATTCATCTCAAAATTTGAGTAAAAGATCTTGACCAGAAATGGATAGTAATCAACATGTTCTAGAAATTCCTTGACTTTTTGACAAATTAAAATCTCAGTGAAATTGAAAGCATTATCATCAAAATACTTAAAGTCCATTATCCAAGGTTCTAGGATTCCTCTATCTTTGAAATTTTGTCTAAAGAACTCCTTTTGATTACTGAGGAATACCTTTGGAGAAAAACATCATTGTCCATGTAAGATGCTGGAGCATCATTCTCTGCAGCCTCTGTCTCTATGTGAGACTCAACTTCCTTTCCTTTATTCTTCTTTGCAGCTTTGGAAGTCCCTACTTCCTTTTTCTTCTTTTCAGCCTTCTTTGGGTTTCCATCCCTTTTCTCTTCTTCTCAGGGGTCTTAGAGGTTTCTACCCTTCTTCTTCTCAGCTGATTTCCACATTTCCATTTCTTTTCTCTTCTTTTCAGCAGCTTTTGAGGGTGAAGGACCAGTATTCTTGGTTCTTGCCATGTTAGGGTTTAGAAAGGGGAAAAGAAATGTTGAGGTTTAGCTCTGCTAGGGTTACGAATTAGGTGAAGAGATAGTGGGTTTGAGAGGATTTGAAATTTTGAAATAAAAAATGAATTCAAATATCAGGCTTTATAACGTTCGCTACAGGGGTGTGATACACCCAAGTATTAAAGATTGTGCATTCTGACTTTCTCAGATTTAACATACATGCCTGTAGTACACCTCAGTATACTTATGACATTCAGGAATTGTGTTTCAGTGTTTTAATACATCTATGTATCACAGGGATGTATCAGACCAAAACACAGGGGATTCATTCCTGATCCTCTATACAGCTATTGATCACACCCATGTATAAAACAAATTTCCATTTTATACATGTACATGGGTTAAGTACATGTGTACCTGATCAATCTAATTTTAACTGAAACTCTCTTCTAACCACACACAGATAGATCATTCCAGAGACAGATCATACAATCACAAGGCATATTACACAGAGATTAAACATACAACAATTTCAACAGAGATCAGATATAGGATTGGTCAATTATGCCTAATTCTCTTCTAATGAAAAAGAAGCTTTCCTTGTTCAAAGGCTTAGTAAAATATCAGCAAGTTGCTTGTTGTATCAACATATTCAATCACAATTTCTCCACTTTGAACATGATCTCTAATGAAATGATGTCTGATTTCTATGTGTTTGGTTCTAAGTGCATTATGGGATTCTTAGTTAGGTTAATTGCACTTGTGTTATCACATTTAATGGGAACTTGGTCTAGTTGCACACCATAATCAACTAATTGTTGTTTCATCCATAAGACCTGTGCACAACAGCTACCAGCTGCTACATATTCAGCCTCAGCAGTGGATAGAGCCACACTAGATTGCTTTTTACTAAACCATGATACTAATGAATTCCCTAGTAAATGGCATGTTCCACTTGTACTCTTTCTATCTAGTTTACAACCAGCAAAATCAGAGTCTGAGTAACCAATTAAAGTACATGTAGCTCCCTTAGGATACCATAATCCCATGTCTTTTGTTCCTAACAGATATTTAATTATCCTTTAACTGTTGTTAGTGTGATTCTTTAGGATTTGCTTGATACCTAGCACACATGCATACACTCAACATGATATCTGGCCTACTAGCAGTAAGATAAAGTAATGAGCCTATCATACCTCTGTATTTTGAAATATCAACAGGTTTACCTTGTTCATCCTTGTCCAGATAACAAGCAGTACTCATTGGAGTTGCCATCTCCTTAGCATTTTCCATGCCAAACTTCTTGATCAACTCTTTGCAATATTTGGTTTGGCTAATGAAGATTCCATTTTCTGTTTGCTTTATTTGTAGTCCAAGGAAAAAGTTCAGTTCACCCATCATTGACATCTCAAACTCATTCTGCATAAGACTTGCAAACTCATTGCACAAATGCTCATTAGTAGCACCAAAAATGATGTCATCCACATAAATTTGTACAAGTAAAATGCTGTGTGCCTTTTTCTTAGTGAACAAAGTTGTGTCAACTTTACCTCTTTTGAAACCTTTTTCAATGAGAAAATTACTTAACCTTTCATACCAAGCTCTAGGAGCTTGTTTTAAGCCATACAAAGCTTTAGACAGTTTATAAACATGGTTAGGCAATTCATTATTCTCAAAACCAGGTGGTTGACTAACATATACCTCTTCTTGAATAACTCCATTTAAGAAAGCACTCTTTACATCCATTTGATACAATTTAAATCCCATTATGCAAGCATAAGCAAGTAGCATTCTTATAGCTTCTAATCTTGCTACTGGTGCATATGTTTCATCATAATCTATGCCTTCCTCTTGATTATACCCTTTGGCTACCAACCTAGCTTTGTTTCTCACAATTATGCCATTTTCATCCAGTTTATTCCTAAAAACCCATTTTGTACCTATTACTTGACTATTCTTGGGTTTAGGCACTAGGTTCCATACTTGATTTCTCTCAAACTGGTTTAATTCATCATGCATAGCCATCATCCAATGTTCATCAGTTATAGCATCATCTATATTCTTAGGTTCTACTTGAGACACAAATGCCATATGATTACATGCATTTAAGAGATTGTCTAGTAGTTACCCCCTTTGTAATTTCACCAATGATGTTATCAATTGGATGATTTCTGACAGTCCTCCATTCCTTTGGTAAGTCAGCTGCTGTTCTGTTTGCTCCTGCTGCAGCATCTCTCCTTTGGAGCTTTCATTTCCTTCATTGCCTTGTTGCTCTTCCAAGACAGTTTTCTCATATGAATCTGCAAGATCATCAATAACAACATCCTTTCCCAACCTTTTGGGGTTAGACTCATCAAATGTAACATGCACAGATTCCTCAATGGTTTCAGTTCTCTTTATAGATTCTAAATGCTTTACTAGTTAGAGAGTAGCCTAGGAAAATTCCTTCATCAGCCTTTGCATCAAATTTCCAAGGTTATCCTTTCCATTATTAAGTACAAAGCACTTACAACCAAAGACATGAAGATGTGCAATGTTTGGTTTTCTTCCTCTATAAAGTTCATAAGGGGTTTTCTTTAAAATAGGTCTTATCAAAACTCTATTTAACACATAGCAGGCTGTGTTCAGCATCTGCCCAAAATTGTTTTGGTAGGCTAGAGTCATTCAACATAGTTCTAGCAATCTCTCCCAATGATCTATTCTTTCTTTCCACTACTCCATTTTGTTGTGGAGTTCTAGGAGCTGAAAAATTATGTTGAATGCCATGCTCATCACAAAAGTTTTCAAATACTTCATTTTGAAATTCTCCCCCATGATCACTTCTTATAGAAACAATTTTCATGTCTTTTTCATTTTGCACAATTTTGCCATTCTCTTAAATGCAGCAAATGCATTATCTTATGAGATAGAAAGTATGTCCATGTGTATCTAGAGTAATCATCTACTATACTAAGGCATACAAGTTTCCACCAAAGCTTTTGGTTCTGATGGACCAAATAAATCCATGTAAAAGTTGCAAGGGTCTATTTGTTGAAACAATGTTTTTAGGTTTAAAAGAGACCTTAACTTGCTTTCCTTTTTGACATGCATCACATAATCCATCTTTCACAAATTTCAGTTTAGGCAAACCAATTACAAGATCTTTAGAAATCAGTTTATTCAAGTGGTTCATGTGAATGTGTGCAATTCTTCTATGCCAAAGCCAATTTCTTCTTCTTTTGAAATAAGACAGCATGCAGTGTTTGAAGATATTATCTAAATCAAGCATGTAGATGTTATCTATCCTATGTCCAATCAATTTCAGATTTGCATCATTTGATTTTCTATCAAGCAACTATTGGAATTGAATTTTACCTTAAAACCTTTGTCACATAGTTGACTTATACTTAGTAGATTGTGTTTCAGTCCCTCAACATAAGTACATCCTCAATGATTGTTGTTGAGTCACTTCCAATGTTGCCAATGCCAAGTATTCTTCCTTTATTGTTGTCTCCATAGGTAACATTTCCACTTGATTTTGGAGTGAGTGTGATGAACTTGCTTTTGTCTCCTGTCATGTGTTTGGAACAGCCACTATCAAGGTACCATTTCACATTCTTGGCCTTCCAACACACCTACAAAACAGAATTCATGTTTGTGTCTTAGGTACCCAAAGCTGTTTGGGTCCTTTTGGGTTAGTTCCATCAAAAGTTCCTTTAGGAACCCACACATACTTAGACTTGTTATATGCAGAAATTCTGTAATGGCATGTTGTAGCAGTATGACCTTTCCTAGCACAAAAATAGCATCTAACAAATGGTGTTTTGATGTCTTAGGTGCAGCAAAAAACTTTTTAAAAGATTTCTCATGTATCTCAGGTTCATAGCCTATTCCAGCTTTATCATAAACACATTTTTGCTGTCCTAACAATGCTTCTAAGTTATCTCTACCATTTGTGAATCTTGCTAAGTCATTTTTCAGTTTTTCAACCTCTTTGGACATGTGCAGCACTTAGAACAGTTAGAGCTAGATGCAATCAAGACTTTATTCTAGCATCTAGTTCTCTTTCTTTCATTTTCAAGCATGCATATTCATCACATTGTTTAGCAATTATTTTTCTAGATGAGACAAGTTGTTTGGCAATTTTAAGATATTCAGCATGCAACTCATCAAATGCATCTTGCAATTCCTCAAAAGTAGGTTGAGAATCAGAATTTACCTCATTCTCTGAGTCACTGTCATTGCTGGCTGTAACATCCCTGTTTTTACATATATCTTTAATTGCTTTACTAAGGGTGATTAATTTTCTAAATGGTTATTTTTTGTTTATTTTAATGTTGCTTGGCTTGAGTAATTTTAGTTACTCATTTAACAGATTTTATTGGGTGCATTAACACTGCGATCCTACAGTGTAGGCACGCTTTCAGGACAATAATGTGACGTTATTGTTACTATTAGTATTTGTTTAGAAAAATATTTCAAAGCAGTATGATTGAAAGAAATTTATTTTCATATTTTACTCTATTTAATTTTAGATTTGAAAATATGTTGGTTTAAAAGAAATCAGAGATTAATTTTGGATCATTGATTTCCTTGGTTGATAAATTCAACCATCAATCTTTACTCTAATTCAAATTTTGAAATTATGTATTTGTCACTCATTATTTTTTAGATTCAAGGGTCAGTATTTTTTTTTTTCTAGACCCAATCTCAACCACTCATTTTTGTACTTACCCACTAAGTAAGTGAAAAATGAAAATCTCCTTTCCCTGCTCAGGAATGCTCCACGACACCACTTCCTTCTTCTTTTATTTTTCTTCTTCTTCTTCTCTCTCACTTTTATTTCCTCTTTCTTCTTCTTCCTCCAAACTCCACTCTCCTCCTCCCTCCATTCTTGCTCCAGCCACTGCCCTCCCTCTAGAAGTCGCGCCGCCCCTGCACACCACCGCCTGCTGCTCGGCCGGCCACCGCTCGCCGGTGCAGGGAGAAGATCGCGCGACTGGTTCGTCCTCCACAGCGTGAATCGCCGCCGCTCGAACCGCCATCCCTGCCTCGGTAAGCCGCCTTCCATGGTGGTTTCCATCATTTGTTCTTTGGTTTCATTTCTTCTTCTACTCCTTTGGTCTTACTCTCTTTTTCTCTCACTTTTGGTTCATGGTTGGAACAGAACCACCGTCCGCCGCCGCGTCAGCCGCCGTTGCCGTCGCCGCCGCCGCACCGGACCTCCAACAGCCACCATGTCCTTCTTCTTCTTCATTTAGGTGAGTAAAATCTCACCTATTGTGTTCATATTTCAAAAGCCCCAAATGGATTTTGAAACCCTAACCCTAACCTTTTGATTTAGTTATGAGATTTGAAATTAAACCATGTTTTATGCTATTGGAGTTGTGAAGTAGAGATTTCCTAAACCAATTTCATCATTCTTTGGTTATAATGAGTTTTCCCCAATTTGCTCAATGAACCCTAAAACCCCAAATCTGTTTTAATTTGAAATCAATGTGATTTTGAGAAATAATATATTAGTGAATTATATATATATAGAGTTGATAATGAGTAATTAATTTGGGAATTGTCTGATTATTGTACATGCTTGGGTCGTCTCTCCGGGTTGTCATTCATGTTCGTGCTTGCCTTCGAGAAGCAGAAGTTGCTATTGGGAACAATTTGGAGCTGACTGCATAGCTGTGAAGTTCCAGAAAAACCTCCGATCGCCTTAAAAGGTGGGGGAAGATTATATGTTAGGTGTAGTTTGGGGTATATGCGGGTTAGTATATCTGCTTAGGAATATTGGGAATTATCTTAGTATGCTTGCTTATTATTTTAATGTTGTGATTATCTGTGTAATTTTAGGATCTTAGTTATACCTTATTGTAACTGCTTAGATTTAATTTAGCTCTAAGCTAAATTGGATCTTGTTGATTTGGCGTAAGATTCTAATTCGAGAACCTTACTTCATGTTTGGAACTCGCGTACGTTAAGCGTTGGATATAATTCTAAGTAATTGGGCTCTAAGTATAAGCCTTATATCCGATCGTTAAGTCGCTTAGGGACTTGTTATGATGTGCATTTGTTTCCAAACTTGATTCGGGAGGTGTTGGAAATTATTATCAGTTGGTATCAATTTCTTATTTATTGAATCTGTGAATTCAATCTTAAGGTTTATCCTTGTCTACGTTTTGTTAAGTCTTGGGCTCAAAATATTTATTATACGGAGTTGAGGAATTTTTGGAAAGAATATGCCAAATTATCAAATAGTTGAGGAATTTCAAATTATTGTCCTTGGAAGTTTTCACATTTTATGAAAGTATTTCATTTTAAACATCAAATAATAATTGTAACTATTATTATACTTTTTTTTTTATCCAAAATGAGTCAAAATGGCAATTTATCGAGTTCAATCATTTTATCGATGCCTGTACTCTAACATAATTAATTTTAGCCTAAGTAAGCTTTAAGTTAAAGTATCCAAATGAATTTGAGTCGAAAAGGATAATTTTGGCCAATGGTTCTTTTGAGCCCAACTCTTATCAATAACTGTTTTTATATTGATACCGGCGCTTTGGAACTTTTAGTTCCTGCTTTATTTGCCTTCGGGCAATATTCCAACCTAATCATAGTCGTTGTCGTTCTGGAGGCATAGACACCTATTTATAGGATATTAGGGGACTGTGTGGGGGCCACGGAGACCTCAGGGATAGTCAGGCGTGGATCCTGCCAATGGTCCGGTGTATGCATCACCGGTGCCGGTGGAGACTGGACAGCAGGACTATCTTGAAACTCCACTGAACTAAATATTATTCAGATGTTAAGTACTCTCGTATGAAAGGACCGCAGAGATGGCTGTTAGCGTACTCCAATCGGGACTTGTGCACCGAGTTGTTTACGCATATTACCTGAATACTATCTCGAAAGAACACTATGACAACAATAGTCTCCATGGAGCAAAGTTAAGTCGATGTCTTAGGCATGCATTCGAGTCTCAGCTTTTACTGAAATCATATATATGTATTTATAAAAATCTCCTTAATTATATGTATCCACTTGATTGTTTGTTCGTCGCCGCATACCCATATCTACGTTTGAGCTTGGCATAGAATCTTACCTCCATATGCGTTTCTTCTTCTTCTTATGTATGTGAGTAGCAGATTCTGATGGTCGCACGGCGCGTGGGACTGAGTTTCCTGATGAATGATGATGCACAGTTTGGGCTTTGGTTTCTTTTTGGAGGATTCCGTGTTTGAGGGCACCCTCTTTTATTTTGTGTTGTATATATATTAAGGGAAGCTTTGATGTATCAATCGTGATGGCAGTTTCCTGTTTTTATGACTTTATGTTTATTTTATTTTATTATTGAAAACTTCTGCTTATGTTTGAAATTAAATTTGGGATTACTGTATCTATAATTTTCTAAGTTGTTTATGAATGAAGTCTTTTTATTTATTTTTCCGCCCCTGGCAGTTGATGTAAGACCAGAGACCAAGAAATTGGTTTGAATTAAGTTTGACGTTATAAAACTGTTTATCAGGTTTTCCGATTTCAAACAAATCTTCGTTTTTCAAAGGAGACATTTCGAAAATGATTTGTGAAAATCCCTATTTTAATCATTAGAATTATTGTTAATTAAAACTAGGCGTTACACTGGCCATCAAGCACAAGTTTGCCTCCTCAGATTCAGATTCATCAGTGGAATCTACATCATTATCATCCCAAGCAATATAGGCCTTTCTTGGCTTTCTCCACTTCTTGTCCTTTGAATCAAACTTTTCAGTTTTGTCCTTCTTTGTAGTTTTGGACGGTCAACCTTTATGTGGCCAGTCTTTCCACATTCATAGCAAGTGATGTTGTTGGAAGAATTATCACCTTTGCTGAAGTTTCTTTTGGGAAAGGTGGATGACTTTCTTTTGAAGTTGCCTTTCTTCTTTAGGAACTTCTTAAACTTTCTGACTAGCATCCCCATTTCTTCTTCAGATTTTGCATCATGATCTGATTGCTCATCATCACTGTCTTGTATCTCTTTAGCTTGTGATTTGAGAGCCAATCCTTTCTTCTTTTTGTCAGTTTCTTCACTTTCATTTGGTCTGTTCAACTCTAGTTCATGCTCTTACAGTTTGCCAAACAGTGTTGCAATAGTCATTGAAGAAAGATCTCTAGATTCTGAAATTGCAGTGACTTTAGGCTGCCATTCTCTACTTAGGCATCTCATTACTTTGTTGATTTGATCCTCATTTGATATAGCTTTACCAAGACCCGCAAGTTGATTAACAATATGTGTGAATCTCTTTTGCATTTCACTCATTGGTTCTCCTTGTTTCATTCTGAACAGCTCATACTCATGTGTGAGAGTGTTCATTCTTGCTTTTGACATCAGTGGTTCTTTCATGTGTTACTGCAATGTGTCCCACATTTCCTTTGCTGTCTTGCAATTTGAAACCCTGAAAAACTCATCACGGCTCAAAGCAGATGTTATAATTTTCTTAGCACGTGCATTATTGAATTCTCTTCTTATCATCCTCATTCCATTCAATTTTAGGCTTATTTCTTGGAGCACCATTAGCATCCACAGTAGGGGACAAATGGTCCATTTTCTACTGCATCCCATATGTCAACACCAGCTGCCTCAAGAAAGATTACCATTCTTTCCTTCCAATAGATATATTCAGAAGCCCCTTCATTTAAACAGTCATGGAAGCCATACTCTTATAGCTGTTAAGCCAAACTTAAGAGTTCAGCTCTGATACCAATTGTTGTTTTGGCTTCAAAGACTCAAGAGGGAGGGTGAATTGAGTTTTAAAAAATTCTTCCTTTTCAAAAACTTACTTTTCAAATCAGAGTTGCCACAGGATCTTTAACAAATCAAGAAAGATCTTTTTAAGATTCAGAACAGGTTGTACAGGTATTAGATACAGGCCTTAATCAGTCAGCAACTGAAGTTACAATATATCAGTTTCAGTTTCAGTTTCAGTGATCAATCTCAGTTTTGAACAATTAATAACTCAAAATTGATTGCAATAATACTTCTGGTTTCAATTCAAATTAAACAGATCAAGAATAGAAGTTATCTGAGTATTCAATGTCAATTGAAACTTAGAACATCAAAATCACAGATTCTTGAACATGATCAACAGTTTATATGAGCAAGAACACAGTTATATGCGCAATACAGAAATTTAAGAGTTTGAGTTTAGAAGTACCACACAACCAGATTTATCCTGGTTCAGCCACCACCACTTTGACTTACATCCAGTCCCCACTCCACATGTGGGATTTCACACACTAACACAGCAAGCTTTAGCCAGGTAGCTTGAAAAACCTTTACACCACAGAGCACTTCTTTCACTTCTAGGATACCACACCTCTTGTGAAAAAGCTTCAATGTTCTTCCTTAGGATTCCTCACCCTAATCACACAGAGAGACTCCCTCTCTCTTACAATCAAATAAAACAGAAAGATTGAATTTCTAACTCTCAAAAGTTGAATACACAAATTGAAGTTCTAACAAGAATGAAAACACTCTTTTCACAATAAGCTCAAGAAAGATGATGAATGATTTTTCACAATTGATCCTCTCAAATTGATTCGTGTGTTTCTGAATGATATCAGTATTCTTATTGATCCCACTTATATAGAAAATAAGTTGTAAACCGTTTGGGATCAGTCTAAACAGATTTGGGTCTGATATCAGAATCAGTTTTGAACTTATTCAAGTTCTTGGACAGGGGTTGAGTACTAGGGATGTATTAACCTTTTTACATACTGAAAGTTTCTGTACACCTGTGTAATACATGGCTGTACGAGTTCTTTTAAAAACTTGATCTTGGTTAATCCACCCAGTACCACCAGTACACCCATTCAGTACATCTATGTATTAATGAACATCAGATTTTTCCAGAATCTTGAATACACGAGTACATAGCATATGTACAGGCCTGTATTCAGTTAACCATTTATAACTGATTTGATTTCATGTTATTCATAGGTATAGTACATTTATGTACTGAATATCAAGAACTTTATATTCATTTGTCAGTTACAGGAAATGATATACATCCATTGAATACATGACTGTACTGACAAAGAATTTTCTTAATTTCCAAAAATCATTTTCATTAAAACTTATTCCTTTTTAATGCAGGTTATGAAAAATGATTTTCTCCATGCATCATTTCAACTGAGCTATTTGTGAATAAGAGATTTCTTCTCTTACAAATCATCTAAGACTCTAAATCTAAATCTTCTTTAAGCTCTTGTCTTGATGACTCCTTGATGTTTGTCCTTGCTTGTTGCTCCCTTGAGCTCTTCAAGTTCTTCTGTGGATATTCTCCTTTTAATTGCTTACAGAACTTGATATATTCAGCTTGATACCTGTCTTTGCAATTTGATACTAAAACACTTGCACACACATTAAATTGTATATTTGTCATATATCAAATCTCTATGTCATTGAGTCTTACAGCATTAACACTGCGTTATTGCAGTGTATGTACGTTTACAAGACAATAATATTACGCTATTGTCACTATTATTATTTGGTTAGAAAAAATATTTCCAAAAAGTATGATTGAAAGAAATTTATTTACATTATTTTACTGATTTTCATTTAGATTTGAAAATATGTTGGTTTAAAAGTAACGTGGATCATGATTTCCTTGGTTGATAAATTCAACCATCAATCTTTACCTCTAATTCAAATTTGAAATTATCTATTTGTCATCATTATTTTTAGATCCAAGGGTCAGTATTATTTCTTTTTTTTCTAAACTCAATCTCAACCACACTTTTACCTCCTACTACCTAAAAGTGAATTCTCTTTCCCTGGTCCTTAGGAGGTGCACGTCGACCCCTCCCCTCCCCTTCCATTCCTTTTATTTTTATCTTTCTTCTCTTCCTTTTCATAGCACACACACATCTCCTTCTCCCTAAAATTCAAAACCTCATCTCCTTTCTATCTCTCAACTCAATTGCTCTCCTCCTTCCCTCCCTGGAACAGCGCGTGCCGCCCCATCCTTTGCCACAGTCACTCGGAGCCGTGCGGACCGCCGCCGTTGGAGGAGCTGCGGCCGCCACACGTCAAGGAGCTAGCGTCCTCCGCCGTGCGTTCGCATCCCTCCGCCGTACGACATCGCCTCGCCGCTGCTACGTCGCCGTGGTAAGCCCCTCGCCACCTTCCATAGTGGTTTCCACCATGTGAGCTCCTTCTTCTTCTTTCTTCTTCCCTTGATTTTTGATCACTTTTGCTCGTCCACTTTTGGTTCATATTTTGGAACAGAACCATCGCTGCCGCCACGAGCCGCCGTCGCTGGACCTCCGAACAACCACCATTCCTTCTCTTTCTCAGCTAGGTGATTGGAAAAATCCACCTATATGCTTTCCAATTCAAAAGCTTCAAGTTGATTTATCAAACACCTAAACCTAGCAATCTTTGATTTTCAGTTTCAAAGTTTGAAATTGGTTATGTTTTATGCAATTAGGGTAGTGAATCAATGTGTTCCCTAGATTAATTTCATTAATCTTTGGTTGGATTAATTTTCCCCAAAATTGTGTTATGAACCCAAAACCCCCAAATCTGTTTTGTTTTAAATTAATGTGATTTTTGAAAGATTAAATATGATTAGTGAGTTATATTTGTAGTGTTGATGTTGAGTAATTAATTTTGTAAATTGTCTGATTGTTGTACATGCTTGGATCGTCTCTCTGGGTTGTCGTTCCATGTTCGTGCTTGCTCTGGGGAAGCAGGAATTGCTTTCTGGGAATCTGATAGGAGCTGACTGTGTACCTTCAGGGCTGCCAGAGATCTTCAAACGTCACTTTAAGGTGGGAGAAGATAATACTCTAGGTGTAGTATGGGTTTTAATGTGGGTTTTAGTATATCTGCTTAGGAAATTATATGTGGTTTATCATTATGAATTGATTGATTATAGTTGTGTTGATCACCTGTGTGAATTATTGTATGATGATTATCTATTTTCCTTGTTGGTGCTTATTCCATATATATAATAATTGTTGGGATTACGATTGTACTGGAGGAAATGTGAAGAAATTCTGTGGGGTGTTTTGAGTTGGATAGCATAGAGAATTTCATGATGGTGGAGATCCTTGATGCCTTAGGTCTTGATTTGGTGTCTTCTAGTTAAGAAATAAGGAATGTTGGAATAAGGGATATTTGGATTGAAACCATAGGAGTCTTTTGGAGATTTGAAAGGTAGGTGTTCCCTTTTAGAGACTGAATGACTGTAAATGAGTATATATTCATCACGATAAGACAATAAGATGGAGAGTAATAATCATAGGTGTTTACTGAGGATAAGTTATTGCCATTGTGGAAAATGAATTATTTTTGGATTGAAGGAATTACTCAAAGGAATCGGACATAATTATTAAATGAGGAATTAAGTTTAGAAATAATGTAACGGTACGTATGACGCTTTTAATTTTGATAACTTTATGAAATAGATGATGATTGATGGAGATATGATGTGGCTTAGATTAGTGATGACGTAAAATTCTAATTTTTGAAGGACATTGAGCTCCTTAAGTTAATGTGGATAGATTCTAGAGTGACTTAGAGTAGTTTTAAGGGATTGTCAATATACGAGAAATTAGGAAAATAAGTTGTTTGATATTAAGTTGTTGATGTAAATTAAGTTGGGATTGATTAGAGATGAATTTAGGATCGCATCTTGAGGACGTCGAATTCGGATTTAGAATGAAGCATAAAACTCTAAGTTGTTTCTAAGGAATATTTGAGTATTTAAAGGTTAAAGCAGGTTGTTCATAAATATGGCATATAAGTGAAGATGATTTTAGTATAATTGCTTAAGATCTTATATTGAAAGAATTCTTAGTATGATTGCTTGCTCTTAATTGTTTGCCGATGGCATATTTAAATGGACTTCACACCTCCATTTGCTATATTATTTTAGCAAGTAATTATCTGTTTTTATGACGCAGTTCGAATTCGAGAACCTTCCTTACTCTTGATTTTGGACGTTGAGCGTCAAATTCGAATTCGTTATAATTAGCCTCTAAGTGTAAGCCTATCAGTATAATCGTTAAGTCGCTTAGGGACTTGTGTGAAGTGCATTTGTTTCCAAGCTTAGATTCGGGAGGTGTTGGAATGTTATTATTAGTTGGTATCAATTTCTTATTTATTGAATTTGTGAATTCAATCTTAAGGTTTATCCTTATTCATGTTTTGTTGCCTTGGGCTCGAAGTTAATATGATATATGTTATTTTGGAATGAAATGAATAGACCAAATGTCAGAAAGTTAAAGACTTTCAAAATCTTGTCTTTTGATGATTTTATCCTTCGATTTGTATTTTGATCTTAAGTATCAAATGTTCATTCTAAATATGATTATATACTTAATTTTAGCCTAAGTATGCTCAAATGAATTTGAAGTGTCAAATGAATTTTGAATTAGGAGTAATATTTTGGTTAATGGTCTATTTGAGCCCAATTCTTAACAATAACTCTTTTTAAATTGATACAGTGCTTTGGAACTTTTAGTTCCTCGCTTTGTTTGTCTTCGGACAACATTCCAACCTAATCATAGTCGTTGTCGTTCTGGAAGTATAGATACCTATTCATAGGATATTAGGGGACTGTGTGGGGGCCACGGAGACCTTGGGGATAGTCAGGCGTGGATCATGCCAATGGTTCAGTGTACAGCTGCACTGTGCGGTGGAGACCTGGACAGCAGGGCTATCTTGACACTCCACTGAACTAAATATTATTCAGATGTTAAATACTCTCGTGTGAAAGGACCGCGGAGATGGATGTTAGCGTACTCCATTTGGGACTTGTGCACCGAGTTTGTTTACGCATATTACCTGAATGCTATCCTGACAGAACATTATGACAACAATAGTCTCCATGGAGCAGAGTTAGGTCCAGTTCTAGGCATACATTCTGAGTCTCAACTTTTTCTGAAACCTATATATGTATCTTATAAATATATCCCTTGATATATATGTGAATATATCCACTTGAATGTTTGTTTTGTTTACCTGCATACCCATATCTACCTTACTAGCCTATTGTAGAATCTTACCTCCTATGTTTGTATTTCTTTTCTGCCTTCGTTCCTTGTTGGCAACGATAGTATCATCCGAGAAGTGTAAAAGAGATGAGGAACGACTGAAAGATGCTGAGAAGGTGACAGAAGAGAATTATGAAGACTCAGAGCTTTGATATCGTGTGTAATATGTTATTATATTTTAGAGTTGTTTATGTTTAAAGTATTTGGAAAATGTTATTATGTTTTATTTTGGCAATCATGAGAAAATTTATAAGCTTACTCAGTTTTCGAAAACTCATTGTATGTAATTATTTCATGTACTTATGAAAATTCATTTGGGACTGTTGTATTTATCTATTTTAAGTTTTTAGTATATAAATAGAATTTTATTCCTTTTTCTATCCTGGCAATTGATGTAAACCAGTGATCAAATTTTTATTTGAAGAAGTTTTGAATTTATCAATTGTTTATCAGGTAATATTTTGACGTCATGCAAAGTTCCAAATTTTAAAGAGGTTATTTCGAAAATAATTTTAAAAATCCTCATTTTATAAAGTTAATCCGTTTTAAATAAGACATGGTGTTACAACGGCAGAGTGGAAGATCGATGACCGAGGATGGCAGAGCCGCTCCCAACCAACACAACCACCACGGCGGAGGGCCTTCGATGCGACTCACAGCGCAGTGGAAGACAAAGACATGCATGATAGGGCCGCTCAGCGGTGCCTGCCAGAGCAGAATCACGGCAATGCTGCGGAGACGGGCTTGGGAAGATCTTGTGAGCTCAGATCAGGTGAGCTCGGAGGCGGGTGCCAGCAGAGTATGAGTGATGAGATAGAGAGATTAGGGTTTCTAACTTTCTGGAGTATATGAGAAGTGAGAAGAGAAGAAAGAGTTTTGGTCTTTTTGGTGAGAAAGTAGAAAAAGAGAGTAATAAATGAAATAAAATGAACCGTGGAGTGATTTATGCCTTTATTATGGATTTGTTAAATGAATTAAATGAAAGAGATATTGAGTCAGATTCGGTCGGCAACGGTCGAAATTAGGATTTTTTTTTCATGACCCGCACCCGCCCGAAGCAAACCAAACACAACCGAGAGAAAGACCGGCAGACTCGCACGCCCGAGTCAATCCGTCTGTTCTGTTGTTTTTTCTTTCAGATACTTCGGGTGCCTGGCGGGTCAGCCCAGTTTGTCCACTCCTACATCCCACCCGATCATCCCAAACATCCCATTATGTTTGAGTATTCTAAGTTAATATAGTAATATACAATTGTTGGTTAATAGTGAACAATTAGTAAATAGTTAGTAGTAAGAAATTCAATGTTAGTATTAGACAATTAGTATACAATCTTAAAATTATTATTAATAATTAAAAATATTTGTCCTTAAATTAAAAAAATATATCAAATTAAAAACCAAACAAGTAGATTTGATAATTATAATAATTAATTGATGAAATTGAAGTAATTATTATAATTATAATAATTAAAAATAAATATTATCATTGTTTGGTAGAGTGTGATCCATTATTCACACACTGCACGCAGGATGTAAACTGACCGGACATGTAAGTTTGGCAGCAATCCATTTTTTCTATTTATGGGTGGCAAGCACGTTTGTGGATCTGAAATTTGACTTCATTTAATATCTAACGTGCGACAGTTGTCTTGTCATTTCAGCTATAAGCCACATTCATGTATTTCATTTTCCGTTGTTATCATTAGAAAGTAGAAAGTAGTTTTTTTTTTTTTTTATTATTAAAAAACGTTATTTTCTCTTTTGAAAACCCTTTTCATGTTATGAGTGACGATTGCCACCTCCTTTTTATTACAATAATTGATTTGTAACAGAAATTTTAATGGAGTATATATAGCTAAGTGATTACTAATAAATAAATTAGGAAGCCAATAAATTATTAATTAAATAAATTTAATATTTATAATCAAATTTAAGTATCTAAAAAAAAAATCAAATTCCTGTGTCAAAAAAAATAAAAAATAAAATTTAAGTATGGCTATACATAAGAAAGTATGTGTATATTGCATTGTTATTCTAATGATATTAAAGAGACGTTCATTCTCCAGTAAAAAAAAACAAGAGACGTTCATTTGAAGAGTTAATTTTACTTTCTTGAACATGTTGAGATGAGAATGAAATATGCTCTTATGTTTGGTTCACGATTTGGAAAAAGATTCTCACCCAAAATTCGTTGAGTCTCAACTGCCTTAATTTATTCGAACATACTGATAGTAATTAATTGGGACAAATGTTCACCTCATTTCCTAAAACATTAAAACAAGATTACTACCCAAAAAAAAAAACCCCAAACAAGAACGATTTATAAGATATCTGTAATGCAGATATGAGACAGAAGTTGAGTCTGTTCTAGATCTAGTTAGCAGTGTCAGCAGCCTCAACTTGCATCTTCAAACCCTCAAGTTTAGCTGCACTTGCTTCCATCTCATTTTTTACAATAAGAAACTTTGCCTTGTCTACATGCAGTAAAAAATAATATTGAAATCAGCATTGCATTTTAGCAATATCAATATCGAAATTAATACCACCATAAGAGTATCTTCATCAATATCTTGAGCAAGTCTCGCTTCTTAAACGCATGGTGTGTGTTATAGGAGAATTTTACAACTTCAGGATTAAGTTCATAAAAAATGAATAATAAATCTTAACTTCCAGTGACTTTAGCTGATCAGTTACAGTATTCCTCATTTGCATGATTGTGTTTTCTCACACCTTTGACTCCAATCAACTTCATGGATGACAATTTGAATATTTAGGACTCGGATTCGCTCCTGCCGCTGGACGGTCCAGCGGCAGGTCTCCTCCATTGGATCCCTCCTTCACACCTCCTTCAGCTTCATCTCTCTCCTCACACATCAATGCAGCCGTTGGATCATGGCTGGAGCGGCGCTTGAGGGGTTCCCAGCAGGAGCAAATCCGGTTTGGAATATTTAAGGGTGCAAGCCACTGACTTATCACTCAAACGGCCCATTAATGACTTTCAAGAAATCCTTATCTGACATTTGGTACAAGTTTTATTTTTATATTCACATGAATGTGAGCATGAAAATAAAAGTTTCTCATATTTGGTACAAGTTTAAAAAATCTATTCACAGGCATAAAATATGCCTAGGAATAAACTGGTGGATGAAGTGAAAAACTCTATTACCAAGTGTGGAGATGGGAAAGAAACATTCCTGAGAATGGGATTTCCGAGAATATAGTTTTTCAGGTTATAAAACATTTCATGAAACAAACCCACTGTAATGTAACATGTTTAATGAGGATGACAGGAAGATGGTTAAAATATTTTTGGAAAAACTAGTGCTTTTGGTCCCTTAAGCTAATTTAATTTTTCAAAATGGTTCCTTAAGTTTATTTTGTGTCAAATAGGTCCCTTAAATTTATTTTGTGTCAAACAGGTTCCTTAAGTTTTTTTGTGACATCATAATTCACTGAGTTAATAGCAAGATCATACACTATCACAACAACTTAAGGGACATGTTTAACACAAAATAAACTTAAGAGACCTATTTGACACAAAATAAATATAAGGGAACAATTTGAAAAATTAAATTAACTTAAGCGACCAAACCACTGGTTTTTCCAATATTTTTCATTGTTCGTACAACGTAACTTCTTCTGGAGTACTAGCATTACTGAGTTCAATAAGTTCACTTCTACTGAGAGCATAATCAAGGTTCATTCACCCTAAATGAAGAATAACTTTATCCAATCAAGTCCTTATAGTAATATAGTTGTCACCGGTTAAAAGGGGAACTTAATTATCCCTTCCCTCCCTCTCTGCATTGGATCTGTGATTGCCAAACCAAACTGCAGATTCACACCATTTAGCCTCACCCAATTATCACACAAGCAAGCTTACCAATTATAGTATCTTATGCTTTTGTTTTATGCACAATTTGGTTTGAATTTTAGCTTTTATTCCCACCGGTTTACTGGGACTATATATACATTGTTGTTATTGATTTTGAAAATGCAACTCAAGCTCCAATTTATTTTGTCAGTTCTGACTGGAATTGGAACTTTTTTTGGGGGAAAATTTTCCTGGGTATGGGTTCTCCGTTGCAATGCTCTGTAATTCATTGGCACTTGTTGCTTCAATCTATGGTGGAAGTTATGGTCCTTATTATCATCTAGTGGGAAAATGCTTTAATGTTATTGTTGTTGTTGTTGTATCTTAAGATATAACTATAACTATAAGTAATAAAGGACATTATTAAAATAAAAACTGGCTGGTCTTGATCATACTGACCTATATGTTTTTATATGATTCACTCATTAAGTCCTGTTCCTGATAACTGATTAGCAACATGCAGAAATAGCTAACATGGTCATGGCAGTTTTAGCTCCTCTGAAGTCTGAAGTGAGGGCTGCATGATAAAATCAAGGTTTTAGGATTTCATAAGACTAGAGCACCTGTATAGCATATCATACATGTGCGATAATTCACTTCCTTCAATTTTGTATTTAATTTACTCTCTAAAATGCACCATTCACTTTTTGAGGAGCTTCTTCCCATGGCAATGTAAAATTGGTAAGATTTTTTTTTTTTTGGATATACATCATGGGAATATTTATTTGGAATGTTTAGAGGTCTGGCTGAAATAACAGAACCTCTGAACTATAAACTATGTTGATTAGACAACCATCTAGTTTGATATTTCCACTTATATCTATCTTCTGTTTGGTGAAATTGACAAAAATTGTTTTATTTTTAATCTAAAAGGCACCACTTCTTTTTAAACTTGTTAAAATCGTTTCGTTATAATAGTGCTTTTTAGGGAAGCGTTTGGAAAGAATTAAAACACTTCATGAAAAGTAAGAATGTCACAGGTCAAACAGGCATTAATTAACTTTCTTGCTTCCTAGTTGTGAATTTGTTACCTTTATTGATTATGCCTAAGAGGGGTTATGCAGTAAGCAAAGATCATGTGGCTTGAGACTAGAGGTGTGTCTGGAGTATGATGGTAAAAATGTAGTAGTGGAGGATGAAAGGAGATTGTCAAGCTTAATAGGAAGTGGCTGCTTGCTAGTCCTATCCTCACTCATGGAGTAATTCTTAATTCTTAAGTATTATATGAGAGTGATGCATCCAATGGTCTGGATTTTATCATAAAACATTATAGAATTAATCTGATGTGCAGATTCAATTTATATGCCATGTTTTGTTACTTTATTGGATTGTTTCATTGCTCTGAGACTACATAGACATTTCTCTTACTCATGTGGTCCATTTAGGCAAAGTTGTGGAGAGGGAGCTACTGAGCTTCCAATTATTTAGTTTCTCTCATCCATGCCAACTCTCCTTTCATGGTCTGAATTTTGCTATGAATGGAAAAACTAAGAAAGGGAGGAACATATGGACTTTGATCCTACAAAGTGCAAACTTTAGAATATCCTTAATATGCTAATCAGAAATATGGTATCTACTGGAGCCTTTTAGTTCATACTTTACAGTTATCTCAGAGAACATAACTCTCTTAATTTTTGTGCTGCTAATCATAAATGGAACTTTTTATGCTGCAAATAAATATCGCCGTGCATACAAAGATAGGCATGAATTCAGAAAACGCAGAGTTGCAGACATAGAGACTTTATTGTCTATGATACTGAAGTTCAGCTTCACCAGTTTCTATACATTTACTTACTATTTTTTCATATATTTTTCCGTCTTTTTGATCCATCTCATTCTTATGATCTTATCCCCTTACAGATAAGCTTCCAGAACAAGAAGTATCAATAGTGATATTGTGTGATAGGCATTTTAAGGTTTTAAATCTGGGTCCGAAACCAAAATCTGGGCCTTGACGTGTTGGTTTTGGTAGTCGTCGAAACTGCATCTTAACCGTAATTACAGCCGCATCAGCCGTATTTTCCCGCAACACAACGCAACCGCGACCGCAATTTAAATCCTTTTGGCATTCCCCAATCCTGAACATACAAATCAAGCCAAAAATCTGTATTTGCTGTGGTGTATAAGCAGAGATGAAAAGGAGAAATAGTTACAGCTTTAGAGGGAGGCTTCTTTCTCTTTCTCTGGTTGCTATAGTTTTTCTTACAAGATTATTGTGGACATGGGAGAAAAATCCAATAGTACAACTTTACAGTCAGCTCAAGATTGGTTCCACATAACTTCAGGTTTGTATTCCAGTTTTGTTCAGACTTCAGAATACATAAAAATTATTTGTTTCTTGTCTTATCTCTCTTTTTTTGCTCTCCCTGGTGTGCGTATGTCTATGCTTTTTGGGGGAGGGATTCCTTGTGGGTTTGGAAAATATTCATGTTGTGTTTGAGTGGAAAAACTAAAGTAGAAGCATCTTCAACGGTATGAATCACATTTGTTTATGGCCATGTTCTTTAACCTTCAATTATTGGTTAACATTGCTTATGATTTTCTCTACTCATGTTTTTTCTTAGGATTTCTTGTAGAAGCCCCAGTTGATTCAACTAAAACTACAGAGTTGACAAAAAGTAAGCCAAAAACTTTAAGTCCCATCACAGAAACTGGAATAGAAGTGCAACATGATACTGTGAAGGAAAATTCTCCTAAATACAATACAATCAAAGTGCCAGATCTTCTTCAAGAAGTAAAGGTAGCTTCTTTGGTTCTTTTCGTTTTGTTTTTTTAATTTTGTTTCCTAGTTGGAGAATTAAGAGAGAAAATAAATGGGAAGTTAGAACTTTGTTGACAAGCTTTGGAAGCATATTGCTTCCGTTTATGTAGAAGTAAGGTAGAGTATATGGAATGTAAGTTCATCATAAGGCATATTGACAGATAACAGTAACAGAGAAGAGTAGAAATATAAAGAAGAGTAGTGGAAAATTATGGATATGCTTATATTTAGGCAAAACAGCAAAAAAAAAAAAAAAAGGAAAATACAATGGAATGGAATTCCACTGACACAGTGCCTAGCTCCAAAAGAGGCCAAGAATGCTCTCTATCCCAACAAACTAATGATTATTTTGCATACCTCACTCATTCCTCCCACACTCCCATATAACCGTATTCCCTGACACAATTGCCTTACCCATTTTCTCTCTCAGCCACATTAGCATTCTCTCTCTCTCCCTTCCTATTTTTCCTCACATACACTCTCCACATTTTGGGTCTAGGAGATTGTTGAGCTAACAGCCCATTAGGGCCCAATTGCTCAGTTACGGTCCTATCATTGATCGTTCCTTGAAAAGCAGACTTGTCCTCAAGTCTGAACTTGGGGAATTGACTCAGATTATTGAACTCCTCTTCCCACGACGCTTCCTCTACAGTCTTACCTTTCCATTGGATTAGCAATTGGTTGACAGATTCACCTCCCTTGGTAATAATTCTAGTTGCCAATTCATGAGGATTTATGGTATCACCCTCCAAGCCTTGAGGGAGATCAGGTTCCACTCTATAGTTTCCAATCGCCTTCTTCAACAAGGAGACATGGAAAACAGGGTGAATTCGGGCAGAATTAGGGAGTTGAACCCTATAAGCCACTGTGCCTAGCTTCTCAAGCACCTGAAAAGGGCCATAATACCTGGGAGCAAGTTTGGGACTGATCCTAGCCCCCATGGTTTGCTGCCCGTGCAGACGCAGCTTAAGAAACACCCAATCTCCTATCTCAAAATTCTGGTCTTTCCTCCTCAGGTCGGCGTGTGCCTTCATACGGTTCTGAGCTCTCTGCAAATGGTATTTAAGCTGACTCAAAGCCTCATCTCAATCCAATAGCTCCCTCTGTACTGCTTCTACCTTCGTTTCCCCCAGTAAAAATCGGATAAGTACCAGAGGAGGTATGCCATACACAGCTTCAAAAGGAGTTGTTCCCGTTGAGACATGAAAAGTGGTATTGTACTAATATTCAGCCCATAGTAACCAGTACACCCTGTCTTCGGCTGATCAGCTATGAAACATCTTAAGAAAGTCTCCAGACATCTACTGACAACTTCGATTTGGCCATCCGTTTGAGGATGATATGCGGTGCTCATCTTAAGATGTGTCTCCTGCAACTTGAAGAGCTCTTGCCAAAAATTGCTCACAAAGATAGGGTCTCGGTCATTGAGAATGGAGTCTCACTACTTCTTTAGTAAAAATTTCAGCCACTAACCTGGCCGTGTATGGGTGTTTCAAAGGAATACAATGGCTGTACTTAGATAACCTGTCCACTACCACAAAGATGGCTTCAAACCCTTTTGATTTAGGAAGTCCCGTAATAAAGTCCTTGGAGATCTCTTCCCACACTCTTTCGGGAATGTTAAGAGGCTGTAAAAGTCCCCCAGGTGAAGCAGCCAAAGACTTCTATCTTTGGCAAGTATCACACTCACTTACAAATTGCTGAATGCATCTTTTCATGCCAAACCAACCGTTGAATTTTAACAATCTAATAGTTGAATATTGTAATATTATCCTAACAATCATACACACCAAATTTCAGAAAAATTAGACATTCATGGCTATGTAATATTATAGTCGACATTTACTCATATTTTTAGAAAACATATTATACGTTCAATCGAAGTTATTCAATGAAATATCAAATATTTTTGAAATTTTATGAAACTATGCGGAGTTGATCTACTCAATAGGAAGTTTAATTTGATGATCGAATTATTGAAATTCAATGTCTCTGGTGAGTTATTAAGCGGAGTAACTTTAACAAAAGTTACTCCTGAGGTAAGTGGATCCCCACCCTATTTTGAATACTAAAACCTAATTTTTTTAATCTGTGTTTTTTGCTTTTTTTTTTGGTACGACAAACTTACCTTCTATATCTTTGTTTTACTTTGATGAAAAAATAGAACTTCATGAATATCTATTTTTAGCAAGTTTGTTAGTAGTGCTTAATGTTAATATGGAATATAGGATGCAGGATAAAACCATTGCATTCATAGGAGATTCATTAGGGTGGCAACAGTTTCAATCTCTGGTGCGTATGGGCACTGGTGGAGATGAGAGCCCTAAGGCTTTGTTTGGTTGTGAGAAGAAAAGGAGAAGGGAGAAAGATGTGAGAAAGAGTATGAAAAGAAAGAAATTAATGAGAAATTAACAGAGTATATTTTATATGTTGTTTGGTGTAAGGGAAATAGGAGAGAAATAGAGGAGAAAGAGGTGTTTTCTCTTTCTCCTTTGTTTGGTTGGATAGAAAATAAAAAGAGAGAATTTTTTTTTTAAAAAGACAAAAATATCCTTAACTAAAAAACCAATATAAAAATATTTAAATTTAATTGATTTAAATTATTTTAACTAATCAAATAATTTAACTGATTTAAGTTATTTTAAATAAAATTTATTAGTTTAATATAATTATTTTATTTATTTCAATTTATTTTAATTAAATAAATGATTAATTTCATTCAATTTATTTAAATTTATTAAATAATTGAATGAGAACCCAAAAAGAAGGGTACAAATGTCATTTTACATGAAACACTCTCTCTCTCTTCCATTTTCTTCTCACTTGGGGAGAGAAAAAAATTTGAGGTGGGTCTCACCAATTTTCTTCTCTCTTCCCTATTTCTCTCCACCACCAAACAAGAGAAAAATTTATTTTCTCTTCCTTTTCTCTCTTCTTGTTTTCTCCCTTGCCATTTTCTTCTCAAACAAACAAAGCCTAAAAGCACATGGAGCTATTCATCCTGGTGGTTGGGCTTAGAGATTTCTGTTGAGTTATGTTATTTCTTGTACAGCAAGCTATTAGCTAGCATAGCTTTTTCTGTTAGTTTCTGTTTTCTGTTAGTAGTTTTTCTGTTAGAAGTTTGTTAGCTGTTTGTTAGCTTAGCTACTTAACTATATATATCTTGTCCCTTTGTAAACTTATTCTTCAGTTTTTGATAATGAGAATTATTGAGCACGATGCTCTTTCTCTTACAAACTCATACTTTTCACATGGTATCAGTTGAAATCTTTCCTTTCGCTGTGATCTTCGATTGATCCTTCTTGCAACCATTGTTGCACTCTCTTGATCTTGCATCAATTTATTTGCAACCTCTGTTGCTTCTTCCCTATTTTCTGTTCCTCAAATCTCAATCCTTCAAGCTTCTTCCTCGGTTAATTATGGCTGAAATTGATGAACTAGTTGCGAACAATGCTATCGTCAATAATGCAGCTCTCACAAACATGTTGAATCCTTACTATACTCATCCAAATGAGAATCCCGGTGTGGCGATTGTTTCTCAGGTTCTCAATGGTGGAAATTACCACTCATGGTCGCGAGCTATGCTCCTTGCTTTGAAGACCAAGAAAAAGGTCAAATTTGTGGATGGTTCTTTGCCTTGTCCTGCTCTTGATGATCCCAATTTCCCTCTATGGGATCATTGTAACACCTTGGTGGTTTCATGGCTTCATCACTCTCTTGATCCAGAAGTCTTGCAAACCATCATGTGGATGGAGAATGCTTCGGATATCTGGAATACTCTCAAGAAACGTTATTATCAAGGAGATGTATTTCGAATCAGTGACTTACAAGAAGAAATTTATCTGCTTAAACAAGGTGATGCTACTATCACCACTTACTTTACAAAATTGAAAGGTTTGATCCAAGAATTGGACAATTTTTGCCCTATTCCTTCATGCACTTGTGCTGTTGTTTGTTCCTGTCAACTCATTCCTATTGTTAAGAGCTACAGAGATGGTGATTATGTGATTAGGTTCTTAAGAGGCCTCAATGAACAATACTCTACAGTTAGGTCCAATATAATGATGATGGACCCTCTTCCTGATTTAGACAAAGTCTTTTCTATTCTCATTCAACAAGAAAGGCAATTGGTTCTTCAATTTGATGATTCTAGAGTTTTAGCCCAATTGGATACCAACAATGGTGCTTATGGCAGAGGCAGAGGCCGTGGAGGCCATACTTCTTGTGGTAGAGGCAGAGGCAGAAGCACAAAAATGTGCACTTATTGTAACAGATCAGGTCATATGGTAGACACTTGTAACAAGAAACATGGTTATCCTCCTCACTTGCAAAGAGGAGGTGCTATCAACCAGTATTCTATGGATGATCAAGAAATTGAAGATGATCTCCAATCCCTTGGACAGAAAGAGGTACCTGCAGATGCTTCATCTGTAACTTTCACACCAGAGCAACAGAAGGCTCTTCTTTCCTTACTGCAGCAGGCCTCTCAAGCCTCTCCTTCTCACACCACTAATCAATTAGTTAGTTCTCACAAGAATGGTAATTCAGGTATAATCTATGCTACTCTTCATGCTTATAGTTCCAATATAAACTCTTGGGTTCTTGATAGTGGAGCTACTGATCATGTGTGTTTTTCCAAAACTAATTTTCAATGTCTTAGACAAATCAGACCTATACTTGTTAAATTACCTGATGGATCTCAAATTCAAACCAACTTGGCAGGAACCATACAATTTAGTGATCAGTTTTTCATTACTGATGTTTTGTATATTCCCTCTTTAACCTTTAATTTGATTTCAGTTTCAAAACTAATTGCAAACCTTCATTGTTGTCTAAACTTTCATCCTACTAGTTGTTCCATACAGGACAACTCCTCCTTGAGGACGATTGGAGCAGCTGAATTGAGAGCTGGCTTATACATCCTATCTTCACCAACAACTCAATTTTCCTATAATTGTAACATCAATACCATTTCTTCTAATAAATGTAGTGTTTGGCATAATAGGTTAGGACATCCTTCTCATGATAAACTTGTCCAAATGAATAAGTTGTATTCTTCCATTGATTGTACACTCTTGTAACCCTTGTGACACTTGTCATTTTGCAAAACAAAAAAGGCTGCCTTTTCCTGATAGCATCACTATTTCCTCACAATGTTTTGATTTGTTGCACATGGATATATGGGGTCCCTTTGCACACCCTTCATTGCTTGGTCATAAATATTTTCTCACCATTGTTGATGACAAAAGTAGATACACATGGATTATTTTTCTGAAATTAAAATCAGAAGTTTCAAATCATATTAAACAGTTTGTATCTATGGTTGAAACTCAGCTTTCTGCCAAAGTTAAAGGCATTAGATCAGATAATGGCCCTGAATTTGCCTTGCAAAATTTCTATGGTTCTCAAGGCATACTCCATCAAACTTCTTGTGTGGAGACACCCCAACAAAATGGGGTTGTAGAGAGAAAACACCAACACCTTCTTGCTGTGGCTAGAGCATTACTTTTTCATGCCAACTTGCCTAAATTTTTTTGGACACAAGCTATCTCACAGGCTATTCATATAATAAACAAATTGCCAACTAGATTCCTAAATCAGAAATCTCCACATGAGGTTCTGTTCAATTGCACACCATCAATCAACACTTTAAGAGTATTTGGATGTTTATGTTATGCCTCAACACTAAAGGCTAACAGAAAGAAGTTTGATGCTAGAGCAAGAAAATGTGTCTATCTAGGTGTCAGATCAGGTGTCAAAGGTCATTTACTTTTTGACCTCAAAACAAGAGAACTTTTTGTCTCCAGAGATGTTATGTTTTATGAAAATATATTTCCTTACTTGAATAATCACTCACCACCTTCTGCTAACTCCACACAGCCTGTTAAACCTGTTCCCCCATCATCTCCATATGATTTTTTGTTTGATATGCCTCATCCACCTGAACTCCCTTCACCTGAGTTACCAATATCAGCACCTCCACTTGATCCACACCATCAATCTCCCTTACCTCAATTCCCTCCCCGCAGATCACAAAGATAGAAACAACCTCCTTCATACCTTAAAGACTATCACTGTTCTCTGTCTTCTGCAACAGCTCACAATTCAGTTTCTCCAGCTTCCTCTACCATCAGGTATCCTATTACCAACTACATCTCTTACCACAAATTCTCACACCATCAACATTTCACACTTAATGTATCTTCACATTCTGAACCTACTAGTTTTAAGGAAGCTATATGTCATGAAAGTTGGAAACAAGCTATCCAATCTGAATTATCTTCTCTTATCAAGACTAACACTTGGCAGCTCACTCCTTTACCTCCCAATAAAAAGCCAATCGGCTGCAAATGGGTTTTCAAAGTCAAATTCAAAGCTGATGGATCAATTGACAAGTACAAGGCTAGATTAGTGGCCAAGGGTTTTACACAAACTGCTGGTTTGGACTACATTGAGACCTTCAGTCCTGTTGTGAAAATGACCACAGTAAGACTTGTGTTATCACTAGCTGCTTCTCAGGGTTGGCATCTCCATCAACTTGATGTCAACACTGCCTTTTTGCATGGTGATTTGAATGAGGAGGTATATATGAAGGTTCCACCAGGCTTGCCTGTTGACAATCCAGCTCTAGTTTGCAAGTTGCAAAGGTCTTTGTATGGCTTAAAGCAAGCCAGCAGACAATGGAATGCCAAGCTTACCTCTACCTTACTTGATTCAAGATTCCAACAATCCAAGGCAGATTACTCTCTTTTCACTAAAAGGTCTCCCACTGGCCTCACTATTATCCTTGTTTATGTTGATGATTTGGTGCTTACTGGCACTGATCTTGCTGAAATCCAACAATTGAAGCACTCCCTAGATGCAAAATTCAGCATTAAAGACCTTGGAATGCTCAAGTACTTTCTTGGCTTTGAAGTAGCTCGATCCAACTCAGGTATTGCCTTGTATCAACGAAAATATTGCCTTGATCTCCTCCAAGACACTGGTCTGCTTGCTGCTAAACCCTCCTCCACACCTATGGATCCCACATTGAAACTTCACAAATCATCTGGTGTCCCTCTCCCTGATCCTACTGTTTACAGAAGACTTGTGGGGCGCTTATTGTATCTTACTCACACAAGGCCTGATATTTGCTATGCTGTTGGAAGATTGAGCCAATATTTACAATCTCCAACAGATATACATATGCAAGCTGCACAACACACTCTCAAATATCTCAAAGGAAGTCCTGGAAAAGGCCTATTTTTCTCTTCTTCATCCTCCACTTCCTTAACTGGTTTCAGTGACTCAGATTGGGGAGCCTGCCCTGACACCCGAAGATCCATCACAGGTTTATGTTTCTTCTTAGGCACCTCCCTAATTTCTTGGAAGAGCAAGAAGCAATCCATTGTTTCTAGATCATCCTCGGAAGCTGAATATAGGGCTCTAGCTCAAGCATCTTGTGAAGCACAATGGTTACTGTTTTTATTAAAGGATCTTCATATTGAGCACTCCAAACCAGTTGTTCTATATTGTGATAATCATGCTGCCTTACACATAGCAGCAAACCCTGTATTCCATGAACGTACAAAACATATCGAAATGGACTGTCATGTGGTGAGAGATAAAGTTCAATCCGGAATGCTTCACCTTCTTCCCATCTCAACTCATGAACAATTGGCAGATATGCTCACCAAGCCTTTACATGTTGGTCCCTTCAACAATATTCATTCCAAGCTAGGAATGCTTGACATTCACATTCCAGCTTGAGGGGGGGTGTTGAGTTCTGTTATTTCTTGTACAGCAAGCTATTAGCTAGCATAGCTTTTTCTGTTAATTTCTGTTTTCTGTTAGTAGTTTTTCTGTTAGAAGTTTGTTAGCTTAGTTTGTTAGCTTAGCTAGTTAGCTATATATATCTTGTCCCTTTGTAAACTTATTCTTCAGTTTTTGATAATGAGAATTATTGAGCACGATGCTCTTTCTCTTACAAACTCATACTTTTCACAATTTCCACAGACCAATACAACCATCTTATATTATTGGTCAGCTAGCTTATGTGATATGCAGCCCTTTAACATCACAGTTCCACTTTCCAGTGCTGTGCCATGCATATTGCATTTAGACCGCCCACCGAATTTCATGAGATGGTCCCTCCATCACTTTAATGTTTTGGTTCTTAATACAGGACACCACTGGAACAGGGGGAAGCTTAACGCAAACTGATGGGTAATGCATGTTGATGGAAAGCCAAATGATGATAGCAGGGTCGGCCCAAGAGTGAGTGAGCCCCAAAGCAAAAATTTGATTTAGGCCTTTTCATTTTAAGTGAGAAAGTCTATTTGGATTAGGTTATACTCTAAGTTGGGCCTTTTTGTTAGCATGTGTGGCTTTTTGCTTTATAAAAATGAAGAGTAAATAATTTATTTTGCTGGTGGGCCTAAAGCCCTGACTTTAATAGCTTTACCCTTGGGCCGGTAATGGATGACAGACAGTTTGCAGCTTGATTCGCAACTTGCTTCATACCCTAGACTCAATGTTTTCTTTAGGACTTTATCGCCTAGGCATTTTGTGAATGGAGATTGGAACAATGGTGGTAGCTGTGATAATACTATCCCATTAAGTGGTGGAGGTGAGATTGTACAAGAGGGATCTAGTGATGCAACTATTGAGGGTGCACTAAAGGGTACAAATATTAAGATACTAGATAATAGTGCTATCTCAAAATTTTGAGGGATGAGGCTTACATGTCTCACTATACTAGTAGAGGAATTTCTAATTCAAGTCACTGTTTGCGTTGGTGCCTACCTGGAATCCCAGATGAATGGAACAAACTCCTTATTGCTCAGATATAGTCTATGCCATAGTTTAGGAACCTCACTCCCCTACCAACCCCATCAAGAGCCCAAAACAGAAGACGAAGAAGAAAATATATAGGCCAGTATGACAAATGGAAAATATTTTCTGCCAATGTATTCTTATGATTTATACTTTCTCATTGAATAGGATTGTAGTTAGGTCATTTAGCTTCAATCCTTCTCATATTCAGAGTGAACATATGGAGCCGGTTTTCTTATTTATTATCTAGCTTGTTTAGTATATTATTTTGAATAAGGAGCTGTTTGTGGATAGACATGTTTATTTTATTTTTAACATTGGGTTGTTTTAATAGATGCTCGGGTTTTAAGGCAATTCATTTCTATTTATGTAAGGATTCATTATCATTATTTTTACTTTACCAGTTATTGAGGTATTTTCAGATAATTATATTTATGAAAATTTTTGTTTCGCCATTTTTTATGTCAATCTATTTTGGGTCACTATTGTAATGAAAGAGTGCTACAAGGTCCAGCATCGACTATTGCATAGGATGACGAGAAGGACGTCGACACCGAGACCCAGCAAGACGACCCACCTCCGTCATGATCATTATTATTTTTCTTTGTACTTTTCCATTTCCATCAACTGATATTATGTTATGGATGTTTATTTATGCTACGAATTTTTATTTTATTAATACAATAACTTCTTTCTCTCTATTTGGGTTACAATTTTATTTAAATGCAACATTGATTATTGTTTAAATAATATTATACTATTATTAGAATAATTAGAATTAGAATATTATAATATTAATAAAATAATTTGAATAATAATTAATATAGTATAAAATCATTTATTAAAAATTTGGAAAAAATAAAAAAAATACTTTAGAGAACGAAATAGTCACTACTATATCAGTCGCTAACGATGACTGGGATATATGGAAAACATCGACCGAAATAGCCACTGCTATATCGGTCACTAAATTGGTCACCATGAATGGGTTGCCAATAAGTTAGAGACCGGTGGAAAAAATCGCTTGCTATTTATTTAGCGACTAGGCTTTTAGAGATCTCGTGGGATCGATAGCTATTTCGGTCGCTAACATTGATAGCGACCGATATAGTCGGTCGCTAAATAGGTCTTTTATTTGTATCGGTCGCTAAATAGGTCTTTTATTTGTATCGGTCGCTAAATAGGTCTTTTATTTGTAGTGAACTTTGAACTTGTTGCCACTTGGGATGACAATGATGAGGACATTTGCTCAACATGTCTTGAAAACGCTCTCATGCCTCATATAATGACTCTGATTCAAACTGGACAAATTTAGCAGTGTCTATCCTAAGATTGGCCAATTTGGATGGTGTAAAATACTCCCTCCGGTCCTTATTATAAGAGGCAAATGACTACTTTTTTTTGGTCCAAAAAATAAGAGACATGCATGTATTTTGACAAATATTAAATGCTCATTTCCAATTTTACCCTTATTTATAATGAGGTTTATATTTACGAGATAGTGCAACTTTCAATACAAGTAGGTTTGTTCATTAATTATTGAAGGGTTAAATTTGTAAATTTATATGAATATTAATTACAAATAGCTTATTTCAATGCATTTCCTTAGTCTGTGTGTTTTAGGCTTTTGCCTCTTATATATAGGACCACTAAGTCACCATGTCCCTCAAAGGGAAATAATTACAATCCGATAGCATTCCCAAAGACTCCTTTATATTTAATTGTATAATAAATCTGTAGGAATTATGCAAGGTGTAAATTGAGGCATTCAGAGGCTAGCACACAAAATTGAATAAATGCCTGAAACATAGAGATTAAGGCTAGCTTGATCTCAAAGTTATTAGCATCAATCGTTAGCCTGACGATGCATCCTCTAACTCCATCCATAGCGGGCATGGAGTATTCCATAAGAGTTCTCTCTTGTTCCTTTGGCAGATTTTTTTAATTTTTAATTTTTTAATTTTTTTTAATTTTTTATTTTTGCTTTGTCTAACGTTTCGATCTATGAGTAATCTTTTCAATCTCAAGATAATCATATAGTAGAAGATTGAGAGGAAGTTAGCATATATAAATTATAAAGGTTAAGGAAAAAAGAGAAAATCAATACAAACCAATGATAAAAAAGAAATAAAATAAAATAAAAGCAAAAACCGAACAAAAATTAAAACAAACAATTAAATAAACAAAAAGGTTTCTGAAGTAACTAGAATTTATCGTTCCAATGTTGTCAAAATAATCCCAAGCAACATTGTCAAATTTTTGATGCACACAAATTGAAATTAAGGAAAGTGTACCCGTTGCACAAATAATAAAGAGATATAGTCCCATGTATCAAGGCCACAAGGATTGATTCACAATTACCATATCTTTTAAACCTTTATGCTATCCAGAGTCTAGACAACTAAATAACAATGACTTTGAAATCAAATTAAAATAATAAAGAAAAGAGTAGGGGATCCAAATTGCAAGAAACACGAGAAGTTCAAGTCTGGAATAACCTAAAGCTCTGATTTTTATTTTTATTTTAAAAGACTAAAGATGTGCAAAGGCTTGCAGCACATCTTATTTTATTAATAAAAATGAAAAATTAAAGAATGAATACAAAACCATAGGGGGACCAAACCAAAACCCATGTAAAATAAAAAAAATTCAAACTATTTAAACCTATAGCTCTGATTTCACTTGTATAATATTATGTGGTTACCTGATTTTTGTATAATTATATGTTTTCCTGTTAATTACCAATTGTCACTTCTAAATCTGTTAGCAAATAATGGGTAAATATTACTAATGTTCATTTTCTTAATCAAGTGTCCAATTTGTTCCTTCAATGAACCAGTTACGAAAAGCATTAAGAATCAAGAGATTTGTTAAGGGCCCATTTGCTTTGTTTCAATTTCGTGTTTTCATTTCCTATTTTCATTAATAATTACAAAATTGTCACCTGACTTTCATTTTATTTCTTGTTTCCAAAGATTTATACGGGAAATTGTAAAAACTATGTGACAATTTTTCAAGTGTTTGAAAAAATAAGAAATGAAAACAGGAAACTATAAATAAAGCAAATAGGCCATAAATGTCAGTCACACTCCAAAACCCGTTACTGCCTTGCGCTCCTTATAGCGTTACTGTGCAGAGAAATTCTTCGTCATTCTTGAGCACAACCAATCAAAAAATTATAACAAGTAAAAATTAAAAATTAAAATTACAGCTCATCTCATCCACGTGACCTGTTCTTTGCCTTTGCTGGCTCATCCATTGGGAACAGAGAGCCACAAATCGCCGCCTTTGTCACAGCACGTCACCATCGTCCCAGGGCGTTGACACCATTGTCTCAACGCATCGCCCCCGTCCCTTCGCGTCGCCACAATCGACCCTGCGCGTCACCATCGTTCCAACACGTCACCACCATCATCCCAGTGTTTCTCCGCCGCCCCTGCGCGCAACGCGCGTTTCCACCATCCAGATTGTGCAAACAAGTGAGCACAATTCTAATCTATGAAACGAACATAATAAGGATTTTGATCTTGGTTTTGTTGCAGCTCATATTAGCTCCTGGAATCCCTTCCACTTCCAAATGTAAGGAATGAACTTAACTATTTTTGCTTCAATGCACTGTACACACATATTCTAACTTCATATACTATAATATTTTGATATATCTCTGATAATAAATCTTTGATGTTTCTTTGATATGAAATGGTTCAGATTGAATGGATTTGCTCAACTGCTCCTACCTATCTTGTAGTCATTCACTCATTCAGTTATCCTTTATTCAGTTGTCCAAGTTGTTTTTGATCAAAATACATTATGTTGAATTTGATCCAAATCTATCATAGTTGGTGGCCTCCAAATTATTCTGAACCAAATTTATAAACTTTTCTCGACTGATCAAATGCATATTGTTTCTATTAAAATTGTTTACTGATTCTCTTAAAATTGTTCTCTAATTGACTTGTGAATCCTCTCGTTTGATGCCTAAATATACAGAACTGAGAGGAAGAGAGCAAAAGGTGGGAGTAGATGGCACAGTTGGCCCCGCAGAAGGTGAGTGTCTCTGGACAATCGGAAGAGAGAAGGTTGATAAAAAGGGAGGAAAGAATGAGACTCTTCAAATTCAGCCACATGACTTCTTTCTTTATTTTACAAGTTGGATTTTTTTAAATTTAATTTTTATATGTTGTACTTTTTTGATTGGTTGTGCCCAAAAATGATTGTTAGGTTTGTGTCCTTAAAAGAATTTTCGTCTGTGCATCCAGCACTTTGAAGGAGTGTTCATTGGTTGGATTAATACGATGACCTTGAAAATCTGAATTATAACAACTAAATTGGTTAATTTGTTTTTTGGTGTTCGAATTAGAACAAAAAAAAAAAACCGCTAATAATAGGTTCGGTTATTGAGTTCAATAATTCTAGAATCAAACCAAACTAATTATTGAATTTAATATTTACTATATTTTAATATCGTAATATTTTAATACTTTAATATTAATTGCTATATTTATATATTTTAAATCCGAACCCAAGTGAACTGGTTGGTTTGATTCGGATTTCTTGAAAATATTTGCGAATTTGGTTCGAGCCAAATGGATTTTCTTTTCCATTCAAAACTAAATCAAACCAACCTATCAACACTTGGTAGTTGACGTTGTGCCCCACTATTAATTGCCAATTCACAATTTTAATTGAACCCCAAGTGAAGTCAAATTGTAATTTGAATTGAGTTCCAAATTTCCTAAATTGTTGTAGCTTCTTCTTGCGTGGCTTTATTTTCCAAATCAAGTTCCACCTTTTCAATTTAATTGCCAATTGTATCTCCTTTAGCGGCATCCATTTCACCATAGCCAGCTAGCAAAGTATTAGATAATTGAGGTTTGATGTCTAACCCTATGTCTGGGAGGATAGAGTGTGATAGTTAATAATGGAATGTCTTAGAATTTAGGTTTGCGTCTAACTCAACCCCAAAAGCTAGCTTGTAAGGTAAGGGTTGCCCCTTACTTATAAGCACTCTTCAGGCCATATCACTATCCAATGTGGGACTCCAACACCCCCCTCACGCCCAGGACTTAACATCTGAAGCTTGAAGTTTCCAAGACTGGACATCTGTGGGTGAACCAAGATCTAGGATAGGCTCTGATACCATCTTAGAATTTGGGTTTGGGCCTAACTCAACCCCAAAATTAAGGTGAGGGTTGCCCCTTACTTACAGGCACTCTTCAGGCCATATCACTATCCAATGTGGGACTCTAACAGAATGAAGTGGTGTAAATTCATTAACTCATTGTTTGTGAGTTTCGTCATTAATGGAGTGGGATGACTTAGGATGATAACCCAAACCAATTCACTCCATCCAAACCCTGATGATAACCCAAACCAATTCACTCCATCCAAACCCTCTCATTGTCATAGCCTCCAAATTAGGGGTTTGGAATTTTTATCCACTCCCTCATTAAGCTTACAAACAATGGAGTTGTTATGATCCTAGAGGCCTAGTGACTCATCGATTTCTAGAAGGATCTATTATTGCATTTTGTTAGTTTGTTATCGTTGTTACGTAGGATAATTAGTAGGTGTGTTATGGTGTAGTTTCTTATTGTGTGTATGCACCAACATTATATAAGCATTGTATAACCTCATGATTGGTAATAAGAAATTAGCCATCACTTTCCCTTCTTCAATATTTTCTTAGGAGGTCCTCCGATCTCGAATTCAGAGATCCCTACCCGTAACATTGGTGACCTCGTTGAGAGAACTCCCTCCCTCCCATGGCTTCTCAAAAATCCATGGATGAATTGTTCCGAGATATCATTGCGACACTCACGCATTGCGGGATGAGATGAGAGAGGAACAATTGAGTGAAGAAAGATGGTCGATAACTACTTTGGAATCAATGGACCTCACTCTCACAGCTCAGGATGAGCTTCGCTTCTCCACAGATCAGATTGAGGCGCATCCCCTCCATGACAGCCCTGTTTCCATTTGGCCACGTCTACCACTGTTAGGTCATCCCAGTTTAGGTAGTGGGACACCGGACGAAATAGAATATATATATATATATATTAGATTCAATTTTTACAACCTTGAGGACAAGGTTGATTTGATGGGGTGGGTATTGTTATGATCCTAGAGGCCTAGTGACTCACCGATTTCTAGAATGATCTATTATTGCATTTTGTTAGTTTGTTATAGTTATTGTTTAGGATAATTAATAGGTGTGTTATGGTGTAGTTTCTTAATGTGAGTATGCACCAACACTATATAAGCATTGTATAACCTCATGATTGGTAATGAGAAATTAGCCATCACTTTCCCTTCTTCAATATTTTCTTAGGAGGTCCTCTGTCCTCGAATTTAGAGATCCCTACCCCTAACAGGAGTGGTATGGTTTTCCCTTTCCACTTCACTCCATTACTAACCACCTCACTCCATCCCTTTCAAAACTCGCAACATAGCCTAAAAGTGGATTTTGTCCTTACGTTTTGAATCATGAAATATTTTATTTCTAACTAAATTTTATTTTTTGGAATTTTATTTTCATAAATATTTATTTCACACTCACAAATAAGAATGAAATTTTTTAGTTTTATTCACTAATTTTATTTCCGGACATCTTTTATGTTTAAATTGTTTCCCCTAAAACTTGTAACAAAACATGAGAAACTTTTGTTTCCATGTCCCCGTTCACAGAAATATTAAATTTTTAGACCGATACCAAACATGACCTCTTTTATAAGTCGAATCAAATTTGGACTCTTTATGGTTATTATTATTATTATTATTATTATTATTATTTTATTGATCTATAAATTAAATAATTATACAACAGGATTAAATCAAATAAAATAATTACAAAATTAAATAATTTTATTAGGTTTTAATATACAGATATATGTTTGTGTGATGTGTCAACTGCACATTTTATTAAAAGTCAAAATGGAATCAAGCGAAAGTAAAGTCAATATTTTTCTCCTCATTGTTTTATTAATTTGTGCATGACATAAGTTATACGAGAGTTAGCAAATGGTCAATTACTAGTGTTTTTGCCCGTGCCCTGCATGGGGTTATATGATGAATGGTGTTGTGACGTCATAGCACGATACATTATATATAGCAATTAGAAATTTTTTAAAAAGTAGTTTTGTCAAATTTAAAATATATCAAGATTTTAGTAATAAAATCAAGAGATATCAAGCCTCACCCGCCTCAAAGTCCCTCACGTGTGGCTTTGTCTTCCCAATAGTAGGCTCACCTCTAAAGACTGTGTCTGTGTAGGCAAGACAATATGTCCGCAACAACTCCAGTTAGAACCATATGAATAACAGCTAATTTGCATTTTAAGTGAAAGAAAAGGGACTAGATGACATGGTTTTAAGGAGGGAGAGGAGAAATGGTAGCCTTACTTTTGGATGAACCGAGGTTGGGAGGTGGTGGGTGAGTGATTTTATTGATTGAAAAAATCAGGGCAAATCACTACAAAAAAAGTCTCGTTTAGCGACCGAAAATTTTCGGTTGCTATTTGCGACCGATTTTGCGATCGTTTGGTTGATTTGTAGAAAATGTCAAAATCTGGTGTTTAGCCACCGAATTAGCGACCGAAAAAGGGGTCGCAATTCATCACGGTCGCTAATTCGGTCGCTAAGCCTAAAATATTAAAAGTCAACTTGTTTGACCATTTAGCGACCGATTTAGCAACTGGTTTTTGAGAGATTTAATGTTTTTCTATCCTTTTAGCGATCGAAATTAATTCGGTTGCTAAATCGTGATTGTGAAAAGCACAGGGACCTAATAGCGACCGATTTTACGATCAAGTTTTTATTTTTATCCAGCCACAGATTTAGCGACAGAATATAAATAAAAAAAAAGACCCCAATTTTTTTTTAACAATGCAAGCCCAACCCAACACTGATGAAACAAGAAAAGCTCTGCGTTTTACTTTGTTGGAAACGACCCTTCACACTCAGGGACTCACTCTCACTCCATTCCAAAGCCCTAACCGCCGCTTCTCCCACTCCGCCTGCCCTCACCGCCGCTTCTCCCACTCCGCCTGCCATCACCGCCGCTGCCATGTCTCTTTCCCCTCTTCGTTGCTTCCTACTGCAGTTTCGCGTCTCCATTGTGTCCAAACTGTGATTTCGATTTTCTTCCCCTCAATTGTTACGAATTTGTTGCGTTCCCTCGAGCTATTTGTGTTCCTCTCAATTGTAGGTATGGATTTCTCTCCCTCGCAAGCTAACTGCTGCATTTTTGTTTTCATTTTCTAGGTTGAAGGTTAAGTCCATTCTGCTGTGTTTTTGTTTACTTGAAGAAGATGGTTCTCAATACTTTGTATTATTTACTTGTTTTAATGCATTTTATTATCCTATTTCTTTTGATTTCAGTTGACAAGGAAAATATTAATATCCAATAATGGAAGGACTTGATGCATTAGTAGCAGTAAGCAATGCTTTTTATCTCACTTTGTGCTTTATCAATTAGATATATTATTTATGGCTAACACTTTTTTGCATGGCTTTACAGAATTTTATAGTGGAGATTGGTTTTTTTTTTTTTGACTGATTATAGTGGAGATTGCTATTTGCTATATCTTTCAGTATACATGTCCTGGAGAATATAATGTCAATAATTAATTTCTTCTAATGACAGAATCTTTTAGAAGTATAATCACTAGACCCTTAAAACTCCTACTATCTCACATCCTTAAGATGGCCATCAGAATGAGAAGTAGAATACGTAGCCTTGTAGTACATAAGAGTTGTGTTCTATCATATACTTGGGATATGTCAAACTGTGACTACTTTATATTCACTTTGAATAAATTGAGTTGATGCTTATTATCCTCTGTAAGAAATCAATTCAGAATTGGGGGAAGTATTTAATGTAGAATTGGCAACATGCTCGTTGCCTCACAAACTGGAATGTATAAATATGAAACTCTCTTTTTTTTCATTCTTATAATCTGCTAATTAATATGCTTTCACTAGTTAATTATGTATTTGTTTTATTCAATTAAGAGTTACTGGATTGTAAATTTTTTTGTTATATGAGTAACAATTAATCCTCAACTTGTGTTTTTATGTAGGTATTATGGAATTTCCAACAAAGCCAAACAATATAAACTTCAATACACACTTCAGGTACTAGACCTTTCTTGTGCTCTTAATTTGATTCATGTTAAATATTCATTTTGTGGTGGCTGGAGACACAGTCAATTTATTTTAAAAAATATTCATTTGAAATTGGTTCAATGAAGGACAAATATGTTAAATATTTTTTAGGTGTTAATTATTTTGTTTTCAAATGGTTCTAAACTACAGGGACACCTTATAAAGAATCCAAGCACACAGAGGCTAAAAGTAAACACAAGATACCAAGTGCTCATCACATTATTATCAGTGGCATTCCATTGCAAAATAATCTTAAAAGGTATCTTGTTGAACAATGTCCTATTTTATGATGTGGCATATTTGCTTTTTGATTTGTAATCTTAACATCGAGATGTCAGATACTGATATTTGTGTTCAAAGCATAATACTAGAAGCCTTTAATTTTAAAAGTGTGGTTCATGGCTTGTTGTCTGATCAAAAAAAAAAGTGTGGTTCATGGCTTGTTGATGTTCTGCACATGGACTTCTAAGAAGTCTTTCTTTGTTAGATATATAAGATTGGGATGCCTTGTTACATGAATCTATCTTTTAGTTTCTAGTTGTTTCTTTTGTATTTTGGTTTGAGGATGTCTTATCTTTTCTTGATTAACTTCTTAGAAATGCTTTGCTTTTCTTCTGTTTTTAGTTCTTATGCTTTGCTTTTCTTCTTTCTTGAAAAGATAGATAAGCTTTCTGCCATGGTGAATTATTTAATTAGTTGCACCAATAACATGTATAATCTGTATAAAACTATGATAATGACATTTTCCACATTGGTTTTGTGAGGGTGATGGATTAATAGTTCTATGTACATAGTGGCTTTGTTACAATTCTGAAAAAAATCAATTATTCATATTGCTTGGTTTGGCATTGTGTTCGCTAATGCATACTGGATGTCTCTACATATTTGGTACAAGCATATTGATATTTATTACAAGCATATTGATATTGGATGTCCGCAATATATGCTTGTAGTGTTGCTACAGTTTTTTATTTTATTAGAGACTAATTTTCACTGAACATTGCAGTGAAAATGAGCTTTTAAAGAGTTTCAAATTCTTACACTAAATAAAATGTGCATGATAACTTTAATTTCAACATGCATGCAAGACCTTTTTGTCAGGATGCTATGTATATGAAATGGATGCTCACAAGCCAGCTCTAAACTAAGAGGGGTACAATAATGTCCACGGTGATGTTTGAACTGTTTCATTTTAATTGGAGCATAATATGAAATTATTGACCTTTTTGTTTTCTTCTATATATGAGCAGGATATACAAGCACTATTTCAAATCTTGGCAATGTATATGCATTTGATCCCAGTGTATGGAAAATGGAAACCATGTCAACTTAGAACCATACCATATTGTGACATGAAGTCCTTAAGGGTGCTTTTATTTTGCTACTATTTGTAATTATCTTCATGTATCTACAAATAAAATATGGCAAAACATATTGTTGCATTACTGTAAGTACTAGGCAATTAGAATGTCTTCAATATTTGTTTTCATAATTGGAATGTTGATTATGAGTTCAGATTGCTTTGAATAAAATAAAATATTTGTTATAATGTTTCTCTTCGATTATGAAATTGTCCCCTTAAAAGAATCTTCCTCTCATGTCTTTGTATTTTCGATCATTTGTTTTAGTTCTGTTTACAAACTTCAAATGTAGCAAAATTGGTTGCTAAATTGGTCTCCAAAATATGTTTGGAGACCAATTTAGCAACCAATTTTTTTTGAATTAGTGGCCAATTTAGCGACCGAATTAGCAACCGAAAATTTCGGTCGCTAAATTGGTCACAGAAATGATGTTGGTCACCAAAGTAGCGACCAATTTTTATAAATTAGGATTCGGTCGCTAATAGCGACCGATTTCAAATTCGGTCGCTGAATCATTTAGCGACTAGGCTTTTAGCAACCGCCACTTTTCGGTCGCTAATTCGGTCTCTAACATATTTAGCGACCGAATTTTAGTGAATAGCGACCGATTTCTTCGGTCGCTAAACACCTCTTTTTTGTAGTGAAAGTAGGTTGAACTTTGAAAGTAGGTTGAATTTTGAAATTATTATTCTCTTATTTTTCATGTATTGGAACAAAGCAAGCATTTAATATATATTGAAAATATCGCGATTTAAAGATTCTAAACTAATTTTTTAAAATAAAAATAGTTGGTGTTCATAATCATTTAAAACGTTCTTGATATCTGTTTAAAAAATATAATGACATTTTCGAAAATAACAAACAAAATAAAATCATGATGACTTTTCATTTATAGGAGGAGTATTGGAATTATAAAACAATTAATAAAATGCCTTGAAAACATTAAAAAATTTAAAATTCGAATTTTGAAATAAAAATAAAAATTTAAAATAAAATCTGCAATCTGATTGGTTCTTTCCATTATTAGTAATAGTAAACCATGCTTATTAGAGAAGTCATTGAATATAATGCTGCCACCTGTCCAAATTCTCCTTCTAATAGGTTTGTAGTTGTATATTAATAAGATGATTCCAGTTTCTTATTATAGTCTCCTTTTGTTCTAGAAGTAGTAACATAGACATATTTTTAGTAACAAATTGTCAAATGTCAATATGATTCCTGTTTTGTTCATTAATAATGTCATTTTTTTTTTATGTTGGATTCTTGTTGAAAAGTTAGTTGTTCTGGTTCTTGCCTTATAGGTTCTATTTGGCACAATTAATTGAAAAGTTTGCTAAAAAAATATACGTAAGATAGCTAATTAAATTGAAAGTATTTGTTAAATTTAGCTGAAAGTATTTGATAAATTTAACTGATTAACTAGCTGATAATGTAGAATAGTGTAAAGAGAATATAATATGCTTACATGTTTAGATATAAAAAAACTTAGAGGACTAGGAGGACTAACATCAAACTGGCTATAATTAGGAGACTAAAACTACATTTAAGCCTTTTTAAAATTATCTATATGTTAAAATTAATTTTTAAATATATTTACAACATTAAAATAGTTTGATTGACTTTTTTTTTTTAAGTAATTATTATCATTATCAAATTATTAAATATTGTAAAGATAAACAAAATATAAAATGGAGTAGTAATTGATCGTGATGAGACAAATCTAAGTGATGTCACATCCCATTTATTTGTCATTAATATCAAACTCAACAGACATATACTTACAACCTCACATTAGCGGTTCAAATGAATTACATCCTTGTTTTTTTTCTCCAAGTAATAAAGGTTTCCATATTCTCTCTCTATAAAAAAAAAAGGTTTCCATATCATGCATGTGGCCTAGGAGATATTAGGATTGAAGAACCTAAAATGTCAAACCCCGTGTTTATCTGAAACCTAACTCTTCCTTTCCATGCATTTTTTCCTTCTACACTTCCAATCTTACACGCACAATATAAATTAATAAAATGCCAATGTGAACCAATAGAGGTCAACATGGGGTCCTCTTAAAATTGACATGAACTAAGCAGTGGCAGCATTTTATCATGTGTCCCTAATTTTTTTTTATTAATATTGGATTTTTTTTTTGGTAAACCCGGTATCCTTCGGTCGGGAACCAGAGACTAATCTCTCGAGGTACTGGGATCCATTTAAGGATTTGATCTCTTCCAACAGATGCTCTTCCATACACATGAGTCAGGAATCAAACTTCTGACCTCATGCTTAAGGCCTTATTTGCTAGTTTGTGGGGAAGGAAAGGGAGGGGATCAAAAGAGAAGGAAATGGGAGGGAAGGGAGGAGAAGGAGAGTATATACCTCTCCTTGTTTGGGAGTGCATATTGTATGGGGGAAGAAAATGGAGGATTAATAACATGCTTTTAAAAATTTACCCTTATTTGAAAAAAATTGACATAAATAATATTATTTAAAAAGTGTAAATTTTAAAAATGAATGAGGTTAAACTAGTACTTACAATTACTTTTCCTCCAAAATACCCCAAAATGGGAGAATAAAAAAATTGGGTTGAGGAGGAGAATGGAGGATTAATTAAAATATCCCAAAATATTTCCCTCCAATTAATAGAACTCACAAATAATGGGAGAGAAAATTAACCTCTCATTTCCTTTCATTCCTCTCCAAAAAATAACTCACAAATAAAGCCCGAGTGACCCAACTATTAATATCGGATTTTATGTCCCTAAAAAGTTTAAAAAGGAAAAAGTAAGCAACTTTCCCCAATATATGTCATGTCTCACCCTCACCAACAATTATATATACTCCCAACATAAGCTTTCTTTAATCACTCGAATCTCATAAAAATGTTGTATGAGAAGGCAATGGACGATGGAAAGTTGAGAGAGTTTTCAGAGAAGCAGATAAGAGAGGATAAAGAAGAAGAATTGTGGCACTGATGGTGGCAAACGAGTCATGATGCCTGTGAGAGGCCGCATCAAGCGTCAAATATTTTCCTTTATTGCCCACGAGGTGGTTATCATCCTCCATAAAATTTTCTATTCCTTCATTTGCTGCCCCAACAACCGTTTAACCAAATAGTCTCTTAGTTAAATTTGAATGGTGATCATTCTTATCATTTGCCATTGCATCTAATTACCATTGGTCCATTGCTACTTTGTGTATGTATTTCAAGTTTCTTCATCACTTGAATTAATAAAATACTACTGTTGGAAAACTTTATGGGAGAAACTTAAAGATGAAAACCATCATCATCATATAAAGACAAGTTATGTTCAATCATCAAGAATAGAGAATGAAAGACTATAGCGGAAGCGTACCCGAATCCATGGAGAATAATGGAGAAATTTCCGGTTCTTGGTCTTCCAAGTCAAGTATGCACAATTCCTCTTAACCATATAAGACTCTCCTTTCTAATGATGGGATGTTAGAAAAGAAAATTGATTGCATATGACTTGGGGACCATAACCTTTTATATAATGAGTTCATGCCCTTTCATGAAGAGTCAAGACTCTTAGACTTTTCTTATTTCTATTTTAGCCCATCATAAAAAATAGAATAAGATTTTAGGTATCTACACAATATTTTTCATGACAATTATGTCCTTAGCCATAAACCTTACCTGAATTAGATCACTTTAACTTGGCTAATTAAAATAATGGCCCTAACACATTTAAATATTACATGTGTGACCCAAAATTTCTAACAATCTCCCACTGGTCACATATGTATCCTGACAAAATGTGCTAGACTTAATGAGCTCAAAATTTACCATTATAAACCTTGGACATATCACTATCTCGTCCATTAGTTATATCAATATATAGAACCAAAGCGGCTTTCGTTATATCAATCATAACTAAACCCATCAATGATCACTAGTATTAACACAACCAAATGACATAGATTAATCTTGAAATGTGCAGCATGAAAATCACATGAAGGTGATCTGTACATGTCGATTTTCAACTGGTCCTACTTTATTCTTTAACGAGATCAAAATAACCTCAGAGTGAAAACCAAACCGAAACTGTATTCTGCAGAAAATAATCATAAAATATATCTTCCTTAGAAAAGCATCCAAATACAAACTCCCACTGGACAAATGTATCATCTAGTGATACAACACCCATTCAAGCACTTTGCTCGTGAAAGACCTTGGGTGATAAACTTTAGTGAGCGGATCCGCAACCATGGAGTTTGTCCCAATATGCTTTATAGATATCTGTCACTCTGAACTCTTTCCACATCAATAAGGAACTTAATGTCACTGTTAACTTAAGGTCACAAAATAACTGTAATGGTCTTTCAATAAATCTAAAAATTCAAAACCCAGTGACAAAATTTCGCAGCCATATTCCATAACTTGGATGCCTTAAAACCATAAATAAACATAACCTGATGTGGATTCCAAACTGTATTGGCATCCAACAAAATAAAAATCAGAGCAATGATCTCTGACTGATCTGATTTTCCTTATGTGAGCATATAGTTCTTTGTTCTCCATTGAATAAACCATAAACCCATTTGGCTGCATTCTAATGGTTTATTCCTGGATTGCTTAAGTATCTGCCTAACACTTAACAATGTACACTATGTCCGGATGCATACAGACTTGAGCATACATTATACTTCCTATAGCTGATGCATAGGAATCTCCTGCATCTCCTGAATCTTAAGATTTCTTTTGGGCACTGATTGAGACTAATTTGTCTCCCTTAACGATCGAGACATCACCTGATTGACAGTCTTGTATGCCAAACCTTTTGAGCAAATTATTGATATAGCTCCTTTGTTACAATCCCAGAGTACTCCAAGATTGGTCTTGGTGTATCTGGATCCCTAATACAAAGGAGACGTCACCAAGATATTTCATCTCGAAATTCTCAATAGAAATCTATTGGTTCGTGCAACATGCCTATATCATTTGTCCCAAGTAGTATGTCATCAACATACAGTAAACAGGAAGATATTCTTACTCCCACTGAATTCGTGTTGCACACAATTGCTAACAACATTCATCTCAAAACGGAATGAGAGAATTAATTGATAGAACTTGTAGCATCACTGACGAGACGTTTATTTTAGCCCACAGATGGATTCTGTCGGTTTGCAAACCATGCTCTTTGTGTCTCCCAACACAAAGTTTTACGGCGGCACCATATAGATTGTTTCGTCAATGTTGTCACTGAGAAACATCATCTTGACATCCATCTGATGAAGCTCCAAATCATAATGTGCAACAAGAATCATGATTGTCCTAACAGAGTTCTTCAAGGAAACCGGAGAGAAGGTCTCTTTATAGTCAATCCCTTTATTTTGAGTATAGTCCTTGGCTACAAGACGAGCCTTATACCTCTCCACATTACCTTTGGAATCCCTTTGGTCTTAAATATCCATTTGCAACCAATGAGTTTCACACCTTATGGTAATAGGACAAGTTCCCAAACCTTATTGTCTTGTATGAACTCATACTCCTCATTTATTGCTTCAATCCACTTTTCTGAGTTGGAATCTTGCATGACTTGAAGGAAACTGATTGTATCATTTTCCATCATACCATAATTTTCCTTATGTTCCTGAAGAAATACTACGTAGCCATCCGGAATAGCATTTCTTCTTTCTCTAGTGGATCGTCGCAAAGGCACTGACTCTTGAAGCACTAGTTCTTGAGGATCTTGAGTTTGTTCTTCTGGATCAACTCACTCATCTTGAACTGGAGTTTGAACAACAATGTCTTGAAGAGGTTCTGGACCTGCTTCATTAGAAGCAACTGTATGAATCGATTTTGGAATTGAAATCGATTCTGCCTCAAGGACAAAGTCTCTAACCTTATTTCTCCCCCCAAACTCAATATCCTCAAAGAACGTGGCAGTACTTGTCTCAAAAGTTGTCTTTAATTTGGAATCATAAAACTTATAGCCCCTTGGATCGTTTAGAATAGCCAATAAAGTAGTTGCTCACTGTTTGGAATTCCAATTAACTTTCATTTGGCCTATAAGGCCATACCTCAGCTGGAAATCCCTATACATGAGTTAGACTAGGTACCTAATTTATTTGTTTGGTCTGTCTGTCCTTAATGCATTCAACAGAGACATCAAAGTCTTTAAAGTCAATGAAATCTAGGATTCCATCTGACACATGTTACTCCACTCTATTTCTAGAGATGTAACCAAGGCACTTGATGCTCTTGAATTTGCACTCTTAACTTTACGCTTAGTACCATGTGATTCCAAATTCAAGGGTTCTTACAATATCATGCAAATATAGATTGTCATACACACGTAGTAGTACCGGTTCCAAAAAAACATTTTGAATTAATAGATAAACTGAAGTGATTGTTTCCAGACGAACAATGACAACCAAATTTGTCCAATCCAAGAAACAAAAACCAAATTTCGTCTAAACGACGGTACATTAAAAGTATCCATTAAGTCCAAATAATAACCGGTACTTAACAACAACCTAAAATGCCATATTTTCCTCTACTTTTACCGACATGCCATCTCCTTCATAAATGCATCTTTCAGCATCATTTGGCCTTCGATAACTTGGGCAATTCTGTATTGAAACACTGATGTTAGTAGTAACACCAAAATCTAACCATCAAGTGTTTCTAGGTACTGAAGCTAAATTTACATTAGAACAGACCAAAGTAAGGAATATACGTTTCTTTGCATGCCAGGCGTGATACTTGGTACATCCCTTCTTGTCATGTCCACTCATACCACATAAGAAGCAACTTTCTTCACCCTTAATTTGCTTCTTTTGTGTTGGACCCTTAGCAACTTCAATATTAGCAGCTTTATTTTTTCCCTTGTCATTAGAGGTACTTGCCAAGTGAGTACTTTCTATTCTTTCTTGCTTTATCCTCTCTTCCTCTTGCACACAATATGAAATGAGCTCGTTAAAAGACCATTTCTCCTTCTGACAGTTGCAACTGATCTTAAATTGACAGAATTGTGCAGGAAGAGAAACCAAAACCAAATGCACGAGTAAGTCCTCAGACAACTCGAGCTTTAGATCCTTAAGCTTGGAAGCAATATTAGACATTTCCATAATGTACTCCCTTATGTTTCCTTTGCCGTTATACTTCATAGAAATCAAGCTTTGAAGGAGTGTGCTTGTTTCTGCTTTATCACCTTTGGTAAAGCATTTCTCAATTTTGGCAAGGAATTCTTTGGCACTTGTTATCTCATCGGATATAACACCCCTAAATGCCTTTGGAATGCTGCGCTTAATGATCATTAGACTCATGCGATTGGAGCATTCCCACTTCTCATAAATTTTCCTCTCTTCAGAGGTACCGGAGTCCATAGGAGAATTGGGTTGCCCCATCCTTAGTGCAAGGTCAAGATCCATGCAGCCAAGAACAATCAATATGTTCTCTTTCCAATCCTTAAAGTTGGTACCGTTAAGGATTGGAACTGAATTTAGGTTAGCAGATATAGTAGCAACAGTAGCTGAAGAGAGAACAAAATAAGTAACATAAATATACTCACATCATAACCAAAATTCAATCATTAATAAATTCAAATAATGGCATACCCCATCTCAAGATACCTAGTGCAACATTAATATCAAGTCTTTGGACAGTAATATTAACTGCTTGTGGTACTCTTGTTGTAATGATCAAACATCGACAATAATGCATGTCAAATAATAAACCCTTCTTTGGACTGATTTATCATTCACATGTACAACCTTATAATTATCACATGTTTACCATCACAGGTGTGCATGTAATCCAGCCAAATATTAACCTTCCTTTGGGCCGATTAATACCCGCATGGATATACATACACAACAACATTCAATATTTCTCATGAGCAATCTATACAAGAGAGGTCACTTTGGCGACTTCTTGCTTTAATTGGAACACTTAAAATATCAAACAATTCTGTAATAAAAAATATAACCGATTATTTGAATTTTGATTGAAAACTTAATCCAAAAATAAACTTCATTTATTTCTGTAAGAGGACTGTATCTTAAACTGTGTGCATCATTATTCCACTGAGAAAATTTGTTTCTCTCCTTCTTGGAACAAAATGTGCATCGCTGAAACAGTCTTTATAAAATAAGTGTTTGGAGCTTGTACTAGCAGTACAACTTCTGTAGCCTGGTGGTCTGCCCTAATTCCTCTCAATGTATGGTCTCAGGTTCGAACCCCACCGTCCGCCTTTTGTCTTAATTTCCACGAAAAGAAGTTATTAATATAATAATAACCAAAATCGCAGAGATGAGATTCGAAAACAGTACATTTTGAGAGGACACAACCGCTCATACCACAAAGCCACGCATCTGTTCGCTGTATGACTGGCACTTGAATATATTTAAACATAACAACACAGTGTTTCATAAATAAATTCAGATTGCCTAAACTGGAAACGAACTCGGTTCCCAACAGACCCCAAAACATTTATATACCACCGAATCCATCACTGGACATTACTAACGAGTAATCTATTTGAAAAGAAATACAACACTTCATGACCAGCATTCATGGTGGGAATAAACACCAGATTTTTTTTTTTAAATGATGATTTAAAATATCAAGTGCATCTCAAATTCAGAAAATGAAATCCGTACAGTAACATGATATGTTAAACCAACATTTATGATTTAATATCATAAATCAAAAAATAATCCATGAATTCTTAATAATTTAGTATGGATAAGGCATGAATTCAATATTCAATAATATCCATCTTCAATAAAATTGTATCCATGTTTGTCCTTAAATTTGATATTTTCACAATTTAAATCATCAAATTAAGAACACTCAATCATTGATAAAACAAAATTTTCTCAATGATTCAACATAAACTCGTGTCTCTGATACCACTTGTTGGAAAACTTTATGGGAGAAACTTAAAGATGAAAACCATCATCATCATATAAAGACAAGTTATGTTCAATCATCAAGAATAGAGAATGACAGACTATAGCGGAAGCGTACCCGAATCCATGGAGAAATTTCCGGTTCTTGGTCTTCCAAGTCAAGTATGCACAATTCCTCTTAAACCATATGAGACTCTCCTTTCTAATGATGGGATGTTAGAAAAGAAAATTGATTGCATATGACTTGGGGACCATAACCTTTTATATAATGAGTTTATTCCCTTTCATGAAGAGTCAAGACTCTTAGACTTTTCTTATTTCTATTTTAGCCCATCATAAAAATAGAAATAAGATTTTAGGTATCTACACAATATTTTTCATGACAATTATGTCCTTAGCCATAAACCTTACCTGAATTAGATCACTTTAACTTGGCTAATTAAAATAATGGCCCTAACACATTTAAATATTACATGTGTGACCCAAAATTTCTAACAACTACATCATCATGAGCTTTACCATTTTGTATTTTGTTCGAGATGAAGATTTGTTGTTTTATTTTACTGTAGCATACTCTATCGCCACCAATAATATTTTGTCACATAAGTTAAAATTTTATATAATATAAAAAAAGTAGAATATGAGACAAAATATTTTTGATGCGAACATGATATGGTGCGTTAAAACTTAAAATGGGATAGCAAATTCTCATCTGTTTTGTTTGGAGCTTGTATGCTTTCAAGCCTTTAATTAGAACATTAATTGTTTGTGCAACGGCATTTTAAGTATTACACAATGCTTAAATACAAAAAGTTGTCAGACTGAATTAAACATAAAGAGTGTCTGAATATTCCAAGAGGTTACAAATGTTCTACTAACTCATGTAGTTGACCTTTCTACTTTTTAAACACTACATAAATGATATATGCTAAAAGAAGAGAGATCATACCATCGGTTACGATAAAAATGCTTACGAATTGGTTACGAAAATCATAATAACTTGAATGGAAATTACGGAATTGAGAAAAATAAGATAAGGAAGGAAACACCGGTCGGGCATTGTACGAATGATTTCGCACCAAAGAATGTCTTCTGCTAAAAAAACATAATATTATGAATTATTCTATAACTAAAAGATAATAATTAAAACCCGAATGAGATGAGCTAATTTTCAACAGGAATCATATCGACATTTGACAATTTGCTTCCAGAAATATGTCTATATAGGCCACTACCTCTATGACACAAGGAGACTATAATCAGAAGAAACTGGGAATTATAATTGACAATTTGGTCTCGTATAACTCATGTCATGCACAGATAAGAAAATCAGGAAAAAATTTATTGACTTTGCAATAACGAAAAGTGAAGCCGACACATACCATGTACCAAAATAAAAAACGCATAATTATAAATTAAAAAATAAACTGGAACTGGATTAGCTTTTACTGTGAACTAGAAGAGGGAGGGAAAGAGAAGATCATACAAGCGATTTTACTGGTTCAATCACAATCTGAGTGATCTACATCCAGCTCTCAACAACCTTGAGAGATTCCACTATTTGAAAATTGTTTACAAGATTACAATTATCAAAATCTAAAGATACCCCACCTTTACCTTTGATTATTTTGAGATGTCCCACTTAAAATAATCATTACCTCCAAAGGGTGCCTCACCTTAGCCTCAAGGATTCCTCACCTTGGCTTCAAGTATTCCTCACCTTGAAATTGATTTGGATGCCCCCCCCAAATCAATGAACCAACTCTCCTATTGTTTACAAGAAAATTGTTTCCAAAAGGAAATACAAAAGAAAACTATAATTGCCTTTTACAAGATGAAGTATGAAAGCTCTAATGATTTTTGTGGAGGTATTTTGACAAAGTTTTGTTAGCTCAAAAAGTCTTAATGTTCGTCCCAAAGTAACCCTTATTTATAGAGAAAAGGTTTTAGAAGAGATTTTGAAAATTTGAAAATTTTAATTCTGTTTTTACCTGAAGTAGTCGACTACTTTATAGTAGTAATCGACTACTTTAGTATAACAGAACCAAGATTCAAGAATTTCAGCTAAGTAGTCGATTATCAGACCAAAGTTGTCGATTACTTCATAAAGTAGTCGATTACTTTGATCAAAACAGGTTTTTGAATACTGAAGAACAAAGTAGTTGACTGCTTTAACATGAGTAGTCGACTACTTGACCTAAGTAATCCATTACTTCATATAAGTAGTCGATTACTTTGTTTAAAACACGTTTCTAGAATGCTGAAGAACAAAGTAGTTGACTGCTTAACACAAGTAGTCGACTACTTGCCTTTTTCACATAAAAAATCGATTTTTCTTTTCTTTTCAAAGACAAGTCCAGAAACTTGTTTTTAATGTCTTGAATCAAATTGAAATAATTTCCTAAACATTTTGACTCTAAAACACTTATTACATCACTTACAACGTATATTTCAATCTTAAAGGCAATTTTACAAAATATTCCTTAAGACAAAATAAAGCCTTCAACAATTGGAGAGCATTTGTAGATCATCATCAAAACCATATATATTGAACTTCAAATTTTGATAAAAATTGTTCAAGTGAATGACTAATAATTTGGTTAATGTTATTGGATTTGTGGTCAATGATATACAAATTATGATTAATGTTGTCAAAATATCAGATGTACAAATAATATTGTTGTTTATTTATCAATAAAAATATTGATTCCTAACAATCTAAACGATCCTTTAATGATTAATGTTGTCAAAATATCAGATGTGTACAAAATATTGGGGTGAGCCTCTGCTTGCTGAGCTCCTGGCGGTGCGCAAGGGACTCCTCCTAGCTTGGGATGAGGGATTCAAACAAGTTCTTTGTGAGTCTGACTCTGAAGAGGCGATCTCCTTAGTGAAGAGCAGAGAAACGATTCACTTCCACAAGTATGCAGCTACAACGATGGAAGTGGTGGAGCTGCTAGAGAGACCATGGAAGGTTGAACTTCATCACGTTTTTCGTGAAGCCAATGCCAGCATGGATTTCCTAGCGAAATTTGGGGCTAGACATAGAGAGGAATGGAAGACTTGGCACCAGCCTCATCCAGCCATGGGAGCCATCTTGATGAAGGACAAACTGGGTTTTGGCTTCCTGGGTGAAGTCCAACCAGTTTTGATCGAGTTTTTTGTTGTTTTTTTTTGGGTTTTTTTTACTTACCAAAAAAAAAAGGTCCTTTATAAAAAAAAAATCTAAATGGTAAAATAATAGTGTGTTTGGATAAGGGAATTTAAGATGGTAATGTATTTTTAGAGAGTAATTAGAATTTATCAATATAAAATATAAAAATACATTTTACATTGATGGATTCTAATTACCCTGTAAAAATATATTACCCTCTTAAATTCCCTCATCCAAACACACCATAAATGATTTTTGAAGTTTTCTTATAATACAATATGGTTACCTGAGGAGTGATAAGGTGACTTGGTGGTTTGGGGAGGGACATAGGGTTTGGAGTGATAAGGAGGTTGTGGATTCAACTCTCCCCAATATCATAACAATTACTAACTAACAATCTAACTTTTTCCTATAAAAAAAGAAGTATGGTTACCTGGCAATTTATCAATTATTTTAAATAAGATATGAACAAAAATAGAAAAGGATAATATTCTTTGTATTGTATTTGTACCTGAAGAAAAGGAAATGCGCTCTGGTTAGGTTGATGTTGTTGATACATATAGACATTTACAAGAGTAGCCTCAGCCTGCACGAAATTACTGCAGCACTAGCAAGTTGACCCGTGCATTCGCACAGATTGATTTGGGTACGACAAACTTACCTTCTGTATCTTTGTTTTACTTTGGTGAAAAAATAGAACTTCATGAATATCTATTTTTATCAAGTTTGTTAGTAGTGCTTAATGTTAATATGGAATATAGGATGAGGGATAAAACCATTGCATTCATAGGAGATTCATTAGGGTGGCAACAGTTTCAATCTCTGGTGCGTATGGGCACTAGTGGAGATGAGAGCCCTAAAAGCACATGGAGCTATTCATCCTGGTGGCTGGGCTTACAGATTTCCACAGACCAATACAACCATCTTATATTATTGGTCAGCTAGCTTATGTGATATGCAGCCCTTTAACATCACAGTTCCACTTTCCAGTGCTGCCATGCATTTAGACTGCCCACCGACTTTCATGAGACAGTTCCTCCATCACTTTAATGTTTTGGTTCTTAATACAGGACACCACTGGAACAGGGGGAAGCTTAACGCAAACTGATGTGTAATGCATGTTGATGGAAAGCCAAAAGATGACAGCAGGGCCGGTCCAAGAGTGAGTGAGGCCGAAAGCAAAAATTTGATTGAGGCCTTTTCATTTTAAGTGAGAAAGTCTATTTGGATTAGGTTATACTCTAAGTTGGGCCTTTTTGTTAGCATGTGTGACTTTTTGCTTTATAAAAATTAAGAGTAAATAATTTATTTTGCTGGTGGGTCTAAAGCCCTAACTTTAATAGCTTTACCCATTTGCCGGCCATGGATGACAAACCGTTTGCAGAAACTATAGATGCCAAGAACTTCACAGTGTACAGTGTAGTTAGAGAGCTTGATTTGTAACTTGCTTCATATCCTAGACTCAATGTTTTCTTTAGGACTTTATCGCCTAGGCATTTTTGAATGGAGATTGGAACAATGGTGGTAGCTGTGATTAATACTATCCCATTAAGTGGTGAAGGTGAGATTGTACAGGAGGGATCTAGTGATGCAACTGTTGAGGGTACACTAGAGGGTACAAATATTAAGATACTAGATAATAGTGCTATCTCGGTATCTCCAAATTTTGAGGGATGAGGCTTACATATCTCGCTATATACTAGTAGAGGAATTTCTAATTCAAGTCACTGTCTGCGTTGACGTCTACCTGGAATCCCAGATGCATGGAACAAACTCCTTATTGCTCAGATATAGTCTATGCCATAGTTTAGGAACCTCACTCCCCTCCCAACCCCATCAAGATCCAAAAACAGAAGACGAAGAGGAAAATATATAGGCCAGTATGACAAATGGAAAATATTTTCTGCCAATGCATTCTTATGATTTATACTTTCTCATTGAATAGGATTGTAGTTAGGTCATTTAGCTTCAATCCTTCTCATATTCAGAGTGAACATATGGAGCTAGTTTTCTTATTTATTATCTAGCTTGTTTAGTATTTTATTTTGAATAAGGAGCCGTTTGTGGCTAGACATGTTTATTTTATTTTTAATATTGGGTTATTTTAGTAGACACCCGGGTTTTAAGGCAATTCATTTCTATTTATGTAAGGATTCATTATCATTATTTTTACTTTACCAGTTATTGAGGTATTTTCAGATAAATATATTTATGAAAATTTTTATTTAGCCATTTTTTATGGCAATCTATTTTGGGTCACTATTGCAATGAAAGAGTGCTACAAGGTCCAGCATCGACTATTGCAGAGGATGACGAGAAGGGCGTCGACATCGAGACCCAGCAAGACGACCCACCTCCGTCATGATCATTATTATTTTCTTTATACTTTTCCATTTCCATCAACTGATATTATGTTATGGATGTTTATTTATGCTATGAATTTTTATTTTATTAATACGATAACTTCTTTCTCTCTATTTGGGTTACAATTTTATTTAAATGCAACATTGATTATTGTTTAAATAACATTACACTATTATTAGAATAATTAGAATTAGAATATTATAATATTAATAAAATAATTTTAATAATAATTAATATAGTATTAAATCATTTATTAAAAATTAAAAATTTGGAAAAAATAAAAAAAATACTTTAGAGAACGAAATAATCACTACTATATTGGTCGCTAACGATGATTGGGATGTATGGAAAACATCGACCGAAATAGCCACTGCTATATCGGTCACTAAATTAGTCACCATGAATGGGTTGCCAATAAGTTAGAGACCGGTGGAAATAATCGCTTGCTATTTATTTAGCGACTAGGCTTTTAGAGATCTCGTGGGATCGGTAGCTATTTCGGTCGCTAACATTGATAGCGACCGATATATTCGGTCGCTAAATAGGTCTTTAATTTGTATCGGTCACTAAATAGGTCTTTTATTTGTAGTGAACTTTGAACTTGTTGCCACCTGGGATGACAATGATGAGGACATTTGCTCAACAAGTCTTGAAAACACTCTCATGCCTCATATAATGACTCTGATTCAAACTGGACAAATTTAGCAGTGTCTATCCTAAGATTGGCCAATGTGGATGGTGTAAAATACTTAACTAATAATCATGTAGGGAGCTTATTCCATGTATGATAGATCCAAACGATAATGATGTCAACCACTAAGTCACCATGTCCCTCAAAGGGAAATAATTACAATCCGATAGCATCCCCAAAGACTCCTTTATATTTAATTGTATAATAAATCTGTAGGAATTATGCAAGGTGTAAATTGAGGCATTCAGAGGCTAGCACATAAAATTGAATAAATGGCTGAAACATAGAGATTAAGGCTAGCTTGATCTCAAAGTTATTAGCATCAATCGTCAGCCTGACAATGCATCCTCTAACTCCATCCACAGTGGGCATGGAGTACTCCATAAGAGTTCTCTCTTGTTCCTTTGCCATAGTTTTTTTTTTTTTTTTTTATTTGTCTAACATTTCAATCTATGAGTAGTCTTTTCAATCTCAAGATCGAATCATAAAGTAGAAGATTTAGAGCAAGTTAGCATACAAATTATAAAGGTTAAGGAAAAAAGAGAAAATCAATACAAACCTGTGAACACTATTTTGACCGGGTCTTTTAGTTTTCACTAAAAAATTCAAAAAAAAAATGCAAAGAAAATAAAAAACAAAAAAAATTTTAATTGGGCCAAACCAATCAAACCCATTACTCAAACCCATTTTATCATCCTCCAACAAACCCTAGCAGCCACCTTTATTTTTTCCCTCCAACATTATTTTGATTTTATTTCAAATTAGAGATAGAAATCCCTTGATTTTTGATCCCTTGATTTTTGCAGATGAGGCTCACAAGTTTTGATTTTATTTCAAATTAGAGATAGAAATTTTAATCTTGGCATATTTTTAGGATCAGAATCAGAACGAATTGCCATTATAAAATCAAAATAGGGGCTACAGAATAGGGGAATGAGAGAAAAAATAACAGAGAACACAGAGAGGAGAGAAAAAATAAAAAACACTGAGAGGGAGGCGTCTCTGCCTGTACCTCTTCGTGACCGCCGCGACCGTCGTCGAGCCACCACTAGAACTCCCTCACCCAGCTCTGTCTTGCTCGTAATCGTACCACCGTAGCGCAGCCTCCCGCCAGCTACCGCGGCTTCGCCATCGCACGGAACTATCGTGCAGATCCGGCCTCGAACCGCACCACCGTTCTGATCCGGAACCGCCGCGCCACTAACCGTAAGCCGCCACCGTCATTCTGAGTCAGGCCGCCGTGTCATGAACCGAGATCGCCGTTGCTTCCCTTCATTCTCGCGTACACAGGTGAAGAAGAAAGACCCCTGGTTCTATTTGGGAATTGCAACGTTCCAACTTCCCTTTTTGTTGTCACTCTGATACATTGTAAGGTGTTGTGTTTTTAGTAGCTTTTTTTTGTTTGTTTTTGTTTTATTATCATTTGTATAAATTTAGATTGAATGGGTTATAGGATCAACGGGTTAAATAATTGACCCAAAGAAGATATTTTCTAAAATGTACCAGACTAAGAACCAAACTTGAAGCAGACCCTTCTTTTGGCCATGTCCCATTCTTTTCTTTTTATGTTTTTTTTTTTTGCTTTTCTTTTATACTTTATTTTTCATCTTATAAGTTAAAATAAATAAAATAATTGGGAAAATTATTTGAAAAATAATTATGGGATTGCTTTGTGATAGATATCACACTCAATCCTTAGATTTGGGATAGCTCTGTGGATGTATCTGCCATGTTCTATCTCGCTTAGGAGTTTTCGATATAAAAATAATAATAAATAAATAAAAAACGAAAATAAAAAATATTTTCATAAAAATTAAAACAGACCAAGAAACAATTATTTTCTACAAGAACTACGTAGCTTTGAGTTTCCCATCGCAGCAGGGAATACGTAGGAGCGGGATTAATTATCCCGTCAAGCCAAAATTAATTTTTCCTTTATTTTTGTGTTCTTTTTTAATTTTTTTTAATTGGTTAATAATTTATCTAAATTTTTTTTTTGGTTGCTCTATGACAAGTGTCATGCTTAATCCCTTAGCTCTGAGGTTGCCCTATGGACTTACGTGCCACGTTCAACCTTATTTAGGATTTCATCAATAATATTTTTTAGAAATTAAAAAATAATAATAATAAAGAAACATAAAATATCAAATAAAAAATATATTAATAAATAATTTCTTCCTTGTAAATACTTTTGGGGTAAAATAAATAATTTAAAAGTTATTAATTTTGCACAATTAATTTAAGGTACCATTTGTAGGATGGGCGATGTAGGGTGCTTTACACCTTCCCTACTCGTAACCGACTCCCGAACTCAACTTGGTTTCAAAGACCATTTTTTTTAAAGGTTTTCCAATTTTTCCCTAAATTAAATAAAATTGGTGGTGACTCTACTTTTTTTTCTTAAAATCTCTTTTTATCGCCGTCCCTGCCACAATTTTCGGTTGCAACAGATGGCGACTCCACTGGGGATAATTTTCAAGAGAGTCAAGCCTCTTATAATTAATTGTGCAAATTTTCAGTAAATTTTAACTTATTTGTTTTACCCCTTTATTTTATTTAATTTTTTTTAATGAAAAAAAGAAGAAAAGAAAAACATATATTTTTTTTGTTTTATCTAGATTTGATATTCCTTAATATTCATATTCTGCTTTATTTTTGTTATTTGGCATACATCATTAATGATAATTTAGCTTGTTACCTCAACCCTAGGGTAGGTGTTCTCTATTTGATGTATATATGTGTGGCTTGGTTTTGTAAGGTATGTCGTAGTTTTTTAGGGCTGTATAAGTTTGGATGCTCCCTCCACACACTGCACTGTCACTTGTTGCACACACTTTTTAGCTCTATACCCGAGCTTGTGGATAACTTAGGATTAGGCGGTGCCTCGGCATTGTCATTGAACGGCCTAGTGCCACTCTGATATTTGCTGAGTTATCACTCAGATTGTTACTGGTTTCATGGACTAGTCATCCTGTGAGGGTTTATCCCTACTTGTGGCTAAGGTCTTGAGCTGGGTCCTTGCCTTTCAAGACAAGGGCAATCTGGGGATCACGACCTTTAGAATTCTAGATCCACCCTGAAATTCTCACTAATAGTTCATCTTAGTGGCTGCCCAAGTTAGAGCCTTGACTTAAGGTATATCCAACCATTAGGTTTGACCATTTTAGGATACTAGGGAGCATCTTTCTTAAAATAAAAAAATCTTATTTCTTATTGTAGCTTATGCATTTTTTTTTTCTTGTCAATCAAAAAATTTAAAAAAAAAAAAATCATGTTTCTCTTCTTTCTTAAAAATATATATATATATATATATATATATATATTTTTCCTCCTTACATCTTATGTAATTTTTGTGCATCTTGTACATTATCTCTAAAAAAATAAAAAATTTGCTCGCACCTTGTGCATTATCTTTGTTGTCTCTTAATCAAAAGAAAAAAAATCATTTCATGCATCTCATGTATTTGCTTAGCAAAAAAAATGCATCTCATGCATTCATAAACTATGAAAACAAATGACTCACCTCATTTATAAACAATTAAACATGCATTTTTTTTTCAAGTTGAAAGGATTTTCTATACATGTTATGCAAAAAAAAAAAAAAATCCAAAAAAAGGGCTCACTACTTTGCATGTAAAAAAAATTCTATAAAAAAGGACATTCATTTCATGCATTCGTAACTTTGGTAATAATTAAAAAAAAACAAACTTCCTTTCAAGTTGATGCCTATCTTGGCATAATAAATTGAAAAGTAAAAAAAAAAGGAGTCATTATCTGAGTAGGTAGTACAATGTTCTTTCACTTTTTTTTTTTTTAAGTTCGAAAAAAAAACGAGAGGAGAAATGAAACAAAAAAAATGAAAAAATAAAAAGAAGAAAAAGGATAAGTGAATTTTTTTCCCCTCAAAAAGTTCAAATCTTTGGTGTGCTGCAAATGATTGGTGAAAGCTAAGGTCCCAACCTAGCTGTTCATTGTGATGCCTTTGCATGTCAATTTTGTTTTTTTGTTTTTTTAAAAAAAATCACTACCCCTTTGCGGATAAATTGAATCCCTATGCTTTCAAGAAAAGTTGATACCAATCAAATCTTGGTAGATGGAAGACCATCACTAAGGCTCAGATCTCAAAGGAAAAAGTATCATTGGCCAAGCTCAAGCCTACTACCTCTTCCGAGGTCGAGACTCTCGATCCCTAATATCAAGCTGTTTGAGATTTTGTGAAGATCACAACTAATTGCAAAGGTGTCTGGGGGAACCTCCATTTCCAGCATGGTTGCCAATCGGCAGTTAAATACTTGCTCAAGACGACAGAGTTCCAATTGTTACCAAAAATCCACCGCCCAACACTCCTGTGGCGAGGAATCTTTAAGCAAACGGATTGATCAGATATTGTTGAGCCGAGATTGCCACATAAAGATTGTTTGATCGTATTATTTCCAATATTTGGTTTGTCTTGAAGTTTTATTGCGATGGGCTTGCATGGTTTGTTTGTGTTTCCTTATCCTAGAATAAAAGTTTTGTGATTCATTTTAGACCTTTTGGCTGATCTTTGGTACGTATGTGACGGGTAGAAGTTCCAAAATCCCCTCTTAAAAAAAAAAGAGAAAAAGAAAAAGAAAAAAATGATGAAAACAAAAAAAAATTGAAAAAGTGGGAGCAAAAAATGATGTGATTTTCACCATTGGTTAGTTTTGTCTTAGGATTAATTCTTTATGAGAATTGAGTAACCAAGATTTGAAATGAAGATTGGCCATCTTTCTCCATCCTTCAAAAAAAAAATCATTATCCCTTGTTACCTCTTTTGGGCCTTGAAAATTCTTTCTAATAACCCTGGACCAGGATCATCCTTACAAATGGGGCTCGTACTGAAGGTTGCTTGCAATAACAATAAGTGAAGGAAAAAGAATAAAATGTGATGGAGATAGTGATGAGGTTAAAGCAAAAAAAAAAAAAGAAGAAGAAGAAGAAAAAGAAGGAAAAAAGAGGTATGTTGGCAAAGTACATAGTTTGCTTGAAAATGAATGAAATAAAAAAAAAGGAAAGAAGAAATTATTTGGGTGCAAGATAAGGCAAGCAATGCTCTTGGCGATGTAAGAAAAGTCAAAAATCCTTGGTCTCATTCACCCTTAAATACTTGTTTGAGCCTTTCATACCCTTTATTTCTTAACTCTTAACCATGGCCACGTTACAAGCTTTAAAAAGTCCATTCGGATCAATGAAAGATTGCTCATATTTTCATAAAATACTAATCATGAGACAAGGCGTTTACACCATCTTTTGAAGTATTTTGCTCAAAAAAAAAAAAAAAGAAGATGAAAAAAAAATTCAAAAAAAAAAGCCCATTAGGCTGAAAACTCGTAAGGGCGGTCTAAGCAAAAGTCCAATAAAAAAAATAAAGAAAAGAAGAGGGGTTTATATGGAACAACTCTCTACCCAACTCTATGTTAAGGCAGAACTCTTGCTTGAATGTCGCCCTACACTGGGGCAATTATCCGTGATGATCAATTATGCCCTACACTGGGGCAAATTCCCCTCGTTCTTTAATTCCATCCCAAACTGGGAAATTTTTGAGTTGACCCTACACCGGGGCAGTTTTCCGCATTGATCAATTCAGCCCTATGCTAGGGTAAATTCTTCCCTTTTTGGTTAATTCAACCATAAACTGGGGCAATTGTCTGTGTTGATCAATTCTACCATACACTGGGGCAGTTTTCCGCGTTGATCGATTCAGCCCTACACTGGGGCAAATGCTTCCCTTGTTGCTTAATTCAACCCTAAACTGGGGCAATTTTGTTTTGGTTGTCAAAAGGTCACATCAATAAGTAAATCTTGGTTAAGGACCATCAAAGGAACTCACTTGAAGCAACACCCATATGATTTTCTCATTCTTCTCTATTCCTTGCAGTCAAACCTTCAAAGTCCTCAGAGAACGTCTCTAGTCAATCTTCTTCTTGAGACACTTGCAATTCCATGGATGTTCATTAGGTAATGCTTCAGGATAATTGAATATAGGTCTAACAATATGGTTCAATAATCTAATGGCAATCTCTCAAGGAACCATTGAAGTCATAAAAATTTCAAAAAAAAAATTTCAAGTGGAGGTGGAAGATGATGTTCTTAAGGATAAATCGAGGTTATGAGGCAGCTTGATTTTCAATTTGATGCTTGGAAATGAAGGGAAGATGAATACAAGTGGTGTTTAAGATGCTACATTAGCAACAAGAACAAGGTCTGACTGTAAGTGTATAAGAAGCCGCGAAGTGTCCAAATGCAGGTTTGATTGGTTGATACTTGTTAAGAAGCACCAGGTTCAATTTATTTGCAAGGTCGCTCTTCATGCCTAAAATTTCTCTTGTGTGAGTTTGTGTCAAGTTGGTTTGCAAGTACGAATGTTTTAAAAGAAAAAAGAAAAAAAAAGAAAAAAAGGAAGAAAAGACAGAGAAAGAAAAGTTGTGACGAGACTCATTTCTTCCAGGCTCCAAGGCCAACTAAAAAAAGTTTTTGGTTCATGGCCATATTCATCGTTTGTTGGCTCAAGGCTTACTTAAAAATGTTTTCAGGCTCATGGCCCAATTCTAAAAGTTGTTTAGCCCAAAGGCCCACTGTAGAAGTTTTTGGCTCAAAGCCTATTTCAAAAAGATTTTTTTTTTTTGCTCAAGGCCTAATTCATAAATAAAAAATTGGGTCATGGCCCAAGTCATTAAAATTTTCAGGCTTATGGCTCACTTGTTTTGACTCAAGGTCCACTGCATCAAATTCTCGAGTCATGGCCCAACCATAAAATTTTCAGGCTCAAGGCTCTAATTTTAGGCTAAAAAGGCTCACTTATTTTGACTTAAGGTCCATTGCATCAAATTCTTGGGTCATGTCTCATTTCATAAATTTTCTACTCAGGGCATCTTGCATAATTTTCAAGCTCATGGCTTACTTGTTTTGACTCAAGGTCCATTGCATTCTCGGGTCATAGCCCAATCGTAAAATTTTCTGACTCAACAGTCTCTTTTAAGGACTCAAGGTCCATTGCATTCTCGGGTCATGGCCCAATCATAAAATTCTTCTGACTCAAAGGTTTATTTTTCGACCTCAGAGGCTCACTGCTATTTTTACTTTTGGGATCTGAGGCCCGCTGCAAATTTAATTTTCGAGCTCTGAGGCTCACTGCCAACTTTATTTTTGGGATCTGAGGCCCGTCGTCATTTTTTTTATTTTTCGAGCTCTGAGGCTCACTGCTAATTTTATTTGGGATCTGAGGCCCACTGCAATTTATTCTTCGAGCTCTGAGGCTCACTGCAAATTTACTTTTGGGATCCGAGGCCTGCTGCAAATTTATTTTTTGAGCTCTGAGGCTCACTACTAATTTTATATTTGGGATCTGAGGCCCACTGCAATTTATTTTTCGAGCTTTGAGGCTCACTGCTAACTTTATATTTGGGATCTGAGGCCCGCTGCAAATTTATGTTTCGAGCTCTGGGGCTCACTGCAAATTTTATATTTGGGATCTAAGGCCCGTTGCAAATTTCTTCTTCGAGCTCTGAGGCTCACCGCTAATTTATTTTCGGGATCTGAGGCCCACTGTCATTTTTATTTTCCAAGGTCTGAAGCTTAATGCTGAATTTTCTCCAGCCTGTTTCCCATCCCGGCCAAAATGCGAGTTCATTTTCTTTACTAGTTCCTTACTACTATCACATGAAAAATCATTTTTTTTTCATGTATTCTAGTAATGAACAAGTAAAGAGGGGCAACTGTGAACACACTATTTTGACCGGGTCTTTTAGTTTTCACTAAAAAATTCAAAAAAAAAATGCAAAGAAAATAAAAAACAAAAAAAGATTTTAATTGGGCCAAACCAATCAAACCCATTACTCAAACCCATTTTATCATCCTCCAACAAACCCTAGCAGCCACCTTTATTTTTTCCCTCCAACATTATTTTGATTTTATTTCAAATTAGAGATAGAAATCCCTTGATTTTTGATCCCTTGATTTTTGCAGATGAGGCTCACAAGTTTTGATTTTATTTCAAATTAGAGATAGAAATTTTAATCTTGGCATATTTTTAGGATCAGAATCAGAGCGAATTGCCATTATAAAATCACAATAGGGGCTACAGGATAGGGGAATGAGAGAAAAAATAACAAAGAACACAGAGAGGAGAGAAAAAATAAAAAACGATGAGAGGGAGGCGTCTCTGCCTGTACCTCTTCGTGACCGCCGCGACCGTTGTCGAGCCACCACCAGAACCCCCTCACCCAGCTCTATCTTGCTCGTAATCGTACCACCGTAGCGCAGCCTCCCGCCAGCTACCGCGGCTTCGCCATCGCACGGAACTACCGTGCAGATCCGGCCTCGAACCGCACCACCGTTCTGATCCGGAACCGCCGCGCCACTAACCGTAAGCCGCCACCGTCATTCTGAGTCAGGCCGCCGTGTCATGAACCGAGATCGCCGTTGCTTCCCTTCAATCTCGCGTACACAGGTGAAGAAGAAAGACCCCTGGTTCTATTTGGGAATTGCAACGTTCCAACTTCCCTTTTTGTTGTCACTCTGATACATTGTAAGGTGTTGTGTTTTTAGTAGCTTTTTTTTTTGTTTTTGTTTTATTATCATTTGTATAAATTTAGATTGAATGGGTTATAGGATCAACGGGTTAAATAATTGACCCAAAGAAGATATTTTCTAAAATGGACCAGACTAAGAACCAAACTTGAAGCAGACCCTTCTTTTGGCCATGTCCCATTCTTTTCTTTTTATGTTTTTTTTTTTTGCTTTTCTTTTATACTTTATTTTTCATCTTATAAGTTAAAATAAATAAAATAATTGGGAAAATTATTTGAAAAATAATTATGGGATTGCTTTGTGATAGATATCACACTCAATCCTTAGATTTGGGATAGCTCTGTGGATGTATCTGCCATGTTCTATCTCGCTTAGGAGTTTTCGATATAAAAATAATAATAAATAAATAAAAAACGAAAATAAAAAATATTTTCATAAAAATTAAAACAGACCAAGAAACAATTATTTTCTACAAGAACTACGTAGCTTTGAGTTTCCCATCGCAGCAGGGAATACGTAGGAGCGGGATTAATTATCCCGTCAAGCCAAAATTAATTTTTCCTTTATTTTTGTGTTCTTTTTTTTAATTTTTTTTAATTGGTTAATAATTTATCTATTTTTTTTTTGGTTGCTCTATGACAAGTGTCATGCTTAATCCCTTAGCTCTGAGGTTGCCCTATGGACTTACGTGCCACGTTCAACCTTATTTAGGATTTCATCAATAATATTTTTTAGAAATTAAAAAATAATAATAATAAAGAAACATAAAATATCAAATAAAAAATATATTAATAAATAATTTCTTCCTTGTAAATACTTTTGGGGTAAAATAAATAATTTAAAAGTTATTAATTTTGCACAATTAATTTAAGGTACCATTTGTAGGATGGGCGATGTAGGGTGCTTTACACCTTCCCTACTCGTAACCGACTCCCGAACTCAACTTGGTTTCAAAGACCATTTGTTTTTAAAGGTTTTCCAATTTTTCCCTAAATTAAATAAAATTGGTAGTGACTCTACTTTTTTTCTTAAAATCTCTTTTTATCGCCGTCCCTGCCACAATTTTCGGTTGCAACAAAACCAATAATAAAAAAGCAATAAAATAATATAAAAGCAAAAACCGAACAAAAATTAAAACAAACAATTAAATAAACAAAAAGGTTTCTGAAGTAACTAGAATTTATCGTTTCCAATGTTGTCAAAATAATCCCAAGCAACATTGTCAAAATTTTGATGCACACAAATTGAAATTAAGGAAAGTGTACCCGTTGCACAGATAATAAAGAGATACAGTCCCAAGTATCAAGGCCACAGGGATAGATTGGCAATTACCAGATCTTTTAAACCTTTATGCTATGCAGAGTCTAGACAACTAAATAACAATGACTTGCAAATCAAATTAAAATAATAAAGAAAAGAGTAGGGGATCCAAATTGCAAGAAACACGGGAGTTCCAGTCTGGAATAACCTAAAGCTCTGATTTCACTTGTATAATATTATGTGGTTACCTGCTTTCTCTATAATTATATGTTTTCCTGTTAATTACCAATCGTCTCTTCTAAATCTGTTAGCAAATACTGGGTAAATATTACTAACGTTCATTTTCTTAATCAAGTGTCCAATTTGGTCATTCAAGGAACCAGTTACGAAAAGCATTAAGAATCAAGAGATTTGTTAATTTAATAACGATTGAAAGTAATAAAAATTATAGTAGTCATTCAACAATCCTAAACTCGGTTTATTTTATAGTTCCATTAACTGATTGTGGATGGTCGCAAGTCAATTAACCAACTAATGTCATATTGGGAGTGATTAATTTCTAAATTGTAATAGATAAAATAGAATATATTTAATTAAAACGTAAAAAAAAATATGATTTATATTAAATTGAAGAAAATATCTAAATCAAAATATAAGGGCTCATTTGCTTTGTTTCAATTTCGTGTTTTCATTTCCTATTTTCATTAATAATTACAAATTGTCACCTAGCTTTCATTTTGTTTCTTGTTTCCAAAGATTTATAAGGGAAATAGTAAAAACTAGGTGACAATTTTTCAAATTTTTTTTTTGGTAAGGGAAAATTTAGGGTAAGGGGATGGTGCCTCAGTCCAAGACAGGGAAGACCTTCAAATTCTATGAACACTTACAAATAAAAATTTTCAATTGTTCGAAAAAGTAAGAAATGAAAACAGGAAATTATAAATAAAGCAAATAGGCCATAAATGTCCACCGCACTCCAAAACCCGTTAGTGCCTTGTGCTCCTTATAGCATTGCTGTGCAGAGATTCTTCTATGGACATAAACCTAAGGCTATGTTTGGGAGGATGGGTAGGGTGGTTAGTAATGGAGTGGGGTGGTGTAAATTCATTGATCTATTGTTTGGGAGTTTCATCATTAATGGAGTGGGATGGTTGATGATGGTAACTCAAACCACTCCACTCGATCACTCTATCCAAAACCCCTCATTTTCATACCCTCCAAATTGGTGGATTTGAAATTTTCTTCCATTCTCACATTAAACTTCCAAACAATGGAGTGGGTTACTTTTACCTTTCTACTCTACTCCATTACTAACCACTCCATTATTAATTACTCCACTCCATCCCTTTGAAAACTTCCAAACATAGCCTAAGAAGTCATTCTTGAGCACAACCAATCAAAAAATTACAACTAAAAATTAAAAATTAAAATTACAGCTCATCTCCTCCACGTGACCTGTTCCTTCCCTTCGCTTCCCCACAATCGACCCTGCGCGTCACCATCGTCCCAACACGTCACCACCATCGTCCCAGCATGTCTCCGCCCCCCTGCATGCAACGTGTCTCCACCATCCAGATTGTGCAAACAAGTGAGCACAATTCTAATCTATGAAACAAACATAATAAAGATTTTGATCTTGGTTTTGTTGCAGCTCATATTAGCTCCCGGAATCCCTTCCACTTCCAAATGTAAGGAATGAACTTAACTATTTTTGCTTCAGTGCACTGTCACACATATTCTAACTTCATATACTATAATATTTTGATAAATCTCTGATAATAAATCTTTGATGTTTCTTTTGATATGAAACGGTTCAGATTGAATGGATTTGCTCAATTGCTCCTACCTATCATGTAGTCATTCACTCATTCAGTTATCCTTTATTCAGTTGTCCAAGTTGTTTTTGATCTAAATACATTATGTTAAATTTGATCCAAATCGATCATAGTTGGTGGCCTCCAAATTTATTATGAACCAAATTTATAAACTTTTCTTGACTGATCAAATGCATATTGTTTCTATTAAAATTGTTTACTGATTCTCTTAAAATTGTTCTCTAATTGACTTGTGATTCCTCTAGTTTGATGCCTAAATATACAGAACTGCGAGGAAGAGAGCAAAAGGTGGGAGTAGATGGCGCAGTTGGCCCCGCAGAAGGTGAGTGTCTCTGGACAATGGGAAGAGAGAAGGTTGATAAAAAGGGAGGAAAGAATGAGACTCGTCAAATTCAGCCACATGACTTCTTTCTTTATTTTACAACTTGGCTTTTTTAAATTTAATTTTTATATGTTGTATTTTTTTGATTGGTTGTGCCTAAAAATGACTTGTTAGGTTTGTGTCCTAAAAAGAATTTCTCATCTGTGCATCCGGCACTTTGAAGGAGTGTTCATTGGTTGGATTAATACGATGACCTTGAAAATCTGAACTATAGCAATTAAATTGGTTATGTGTTTTTTGGTGTTCGGATTAGAACAAAAAAACAAAAAAACCCGATAATAATAAGTTCGATTATCGAGTTCAATAATTCTAGAACCAAACCGAACTAATTATTAAATTTTAATATTCATTATATTTTAATATCGTAATATTTTAATACTTTAATACTTTAATACTAATTGCTATATTTATATATTTTGAATCCGAATCGAAGTGAACAGGTGGTTTGATTCGGATTTCTTGAAAATAATTGCGAATTTGGTTCGAGCCAAATGGACTTTCTTTTCCATACAAAACCAAATCAAACCAACCTATCAACACTTGGTAGTTGACGCTGTACCCCACTATTAATTGCCAATTCACAATTTTAATTGAACCCCAAGTGAAGTCAAATTGTAATTTGAATTGAGTTCCAAATTTCCTAAATTGTTGTAGCTTCTTCTTGCGTGGCTTTATTTTCCAAATCAAGTTTTACCTTTTCAATTTAATTGCCAATTGTATCTCCTTTAGCGGCATCCATTTCACCGTGGCCAGCTAGCAAAGTATTAGATAATTGAGGTTTGATGTCTAACCCTATGTTTGGGAGGATGGAGTGTGATAGTTAATAATGGAATGTCTTAGAATTTGGGTTTAGGCCTAACTCAACCCCAAAAGCTAACTTATAAGGTAAGGGTTGCCCCTTACTTATAAGCACTCTTTAGGCCATATCACTATCCAATGTGGGACTCCAACACCCCCCTCATGCCTAGGACTGGACATCTGGAGTGTGAAGTTTACAGGACTGGACATTTGCGGGTGACCCCGGATCTAGGATAGGCTCTGATACCATCTTAGAATTTGGGTTTGGGCCTAACTCAACCCCAAAATTATGGTGAGGGTTGCCCCTTACTTACAAGCACTCTTCAAGCCATATCACTATTCAATATGTGACTCCAACGGAATGAAGTGGTGTAAATTCATTAACTCATTGTTTGGGAGTTTTTTTATTAATGGAGTGGGATGGCTTAGGATGGTAACCCAAACCAATTCACTCCATCCAAACCCTCTCATTGTCATAGCCTCCAAATTGGGGGTTTGGAATTTTTCTCCACTCCCTCATTAAGCTTACAAACAAGTTGTTATGATCCTAGAGGCCCAGTGACTCACCGATTTCTAGAAGGATCTATTATTGCATTTTGTTAGTTTGTTAGAGTTGTTGGTTAGGATAATTAGTAGGTGTATTATGGTGTAGTTTCTTATTGTGTCTATACACCAACATTATATAAGCATTGTATAACCTCATGATTGGTAATGAAAAATTAGCCATCAGTTTCCCTTATTCAATATTCCGTCCTCGAATTCAGATATCCCTACCCGTAACATTGGTGATCTCGTTGAGAGAACTCCCTCCCTCCCATGGCTTCCCAAAAATCCATGGATGAATTGTTCCGAGATATCATTGCGACACTCACTGCATTGCGGGATGAGATGAGAGAGGAACAATTGAGTGAATAAAGATGGTCGATAACTACTTTAGAATCAATGGACCTCACTCTCACGGCTCAGGATAAGCTTCGCTTCGCCACAGATCAGATTGAGGCGCATCCCCTCCATGACAGTCCTGTTTCCATCGTCAGGCTCGTTCCACAGCCGCTACCACTGCCGCCGCTGCTGAAACCTCGAGATCTCAGTTTCAAGCAGAACTTACCTCTCTCGTGGCTCCTCTGCGATCCATAAATGAATCGTTCCGAGCTTCCACTCGCGGGTCAGCTCCTGCCTCCGGCGACGTGAAGAAGCCCCACCGTTTCAGGCCTGGAACCGCCGCACACCGTGAGATCCGCAAATATCAGAGGAACTTGGATCTCGTTATCTGGAGGCTGCAGTTCCACAGCAAAATCAATCGCTGCGTCCTGCAGTTGCCGAAATAGCTCGTCGTGACGACCATCGCTGCCACGCCACCATCGCACACCGTTCTTGTGTTCGACCCTGGCGGTGGGTTGCTCGCACTTTCGTCCCATGGTGCCGCGATGGAGCAGAGGATGAAGGGGGCGGCAATGCATGGGCAAAAATCGGTGGTTCGGAAGTCGGTCAGACCTCGACCGCCGGAGCCGCTAGATCTGGAAGTGACGGTGATGCAGACAGGGCCGCTCGTGGCTGGGATATTGGGTGAACAAGCGGCGAAGACGAATGGCCACGGTGTGTGGTTACTGCTGCTGGAGTCCGGCGCGGCCATGGAGGAGGGTGGGTCATCTTGCGGCTTGGGCGTGCTGTTAGCTGCTGCTAAAGAATCACACGCTGGTGGGAGTTGGAGGAAGATGGAGGCTAGGGCAAGATGGACATTATACCAATTAGGTCTAACATTTGACCTACTGGGCCATGCCCAATTTGGTAGAAAGAAGGATTGGGTTAACTTAAGGGCTGTACCTTGGCGGACATTTGGCTACGTCTACCACTGTTAGGTCATCCCAGTTTAGGCAGTGGGATACCGGAGGAAATAGAATATATATATATATATATATATATATATATATATATATATATATATATATTAGATTCAAGTTTTACAACCCTGAGGGCAAGGTTGATTTGATGGGGTGGGTATTGTTATGATCCTAGAGGCCTAGTGACTCACCGATTTCTAGAATGATCTATTATTGCATTGTGTTAGTTTGTTATTGTTGCTTAGGATAATTAGTAGGTGTGTTATGGTGTAGATTCTTATCGTGTGTATGCACCAATACTATATAAGTATTGTATAACCTCATGATTGGTAATGAGAAATTAGCCATCACTTTCCCTTCTTCAATATTTTCTTAGGAGGTCCTCTGTCCTTGAATTCAGAGATCCCTACCCTTAACAGGAGTGGTATGGTTTTCCCTTTCCACTTCACTCCATTACTAACCACCTCACTCTATCCCTTTCAAAACCTGCAACATACCCTAAAAGTGGATTTTGTCCTTATGTTTTGAATCATGAAATATTTTATTTCTAACTAAATTTATTTTTTGGAATTTTATTTTCATAAATATTTATTTCTCACACTCACAAATAAAAATGAAATTTTTAAGTTTTATTAACTAATTTTATTCCCGAACATCTTTTATATTTAAATTTTTCCCCCCTAAAACTTGTAACAAAACATGAGAAACTTTTGTTCTCATGTCCCCGTTCCCAGAAATATTAAATATTTTGACCGATACCAAACATGACCTCTTTTATAAGTCGAATCAAATTTGGACTCTTTATTATTATTATTATTATTATTATTATTATTGTTGTTGTTGTTGTTATATTTAAATTGATCTATAAATTAAATAATTATATAACAAGATTAAATCAAATAAAATAATTACAAAATTAAATAATTTTATTAGGTTTAATATACAGATATATGTTTGTGTGATGCGTCAACTTCACATTTTATTCTTTCGATCTACTACCAATGGAAGTCGAGCCTGAAGTCGTTTTCTCTGCGCAACGCCCTACAGAAAGTCCAACTCCGAAGAAGCCTCCGGATGATGATGGTGGTGATAAGATTAATGCTCCAAAGCCTTGCTCCTTCAGGGATAAGTTGATGGGGAATAAAAAGCCATTACCCCGAAGAACAAAGTCTAACCTTATTGGCCAAGGTCTAGTGAAAATAAATGTTGAAGAAGGAAATAGGCTTCTGCCCACGATTCTGATTGATGAAAACATGTTCAATGAGTTATGTAATCCTAGGCATGAAGCCTTGATAGTCAAACAGTTGGGGAAGAACCTTGGATACAGAACAATGCTAAACAAACTGACTACTACTTGGAAGCTTGCTGGTGGTTTCGAGTTAATGGATGTGGACAATGGATTCTTTATGGTTAAGTTTGACCTTGAAGTAGACAGAGAGAAAGTGATAGGAGGAGGCCCCTGGATGATCTATGATCACTGTTTGGCAATTTCAACTTGGAGTCCTGGTTTTGTTTCTTCCACTGCAAAAATTGAAAAGACACTTGTGTGGATTAGGTTTCCAGGGATGAATTTAGTGTATTATGATGAAAGTGTCCTTCTTGCGATGGCAGCAGTGGTGGGCAAACCGATTAAGGTTGATGAGCATACATTGAAAGTGGAGAGGGGCAGATTCGCTAGAATTTGTGTAGAAATTGATCTCAACCAACCAATTGTTGGAAAGATCAGGGTGCGAGGAGTTTGGTATAAGGTGGAGTACGAAGGATGCATGCACTGTGTGGGAAGTGTGGCTGCTATGGCCATGTTACAAGAAACTGCACCATGGTCACAGATCAACCAGGCAGTAAGACGGAGGAGTCAAAAAATCCTAGCTCTGCAGGTGAGAATGCTAGCGAGAATCAAGGGAACGCTTGAGATTCCTCAAGCGGATTTTCCGAGATTGCTCCAGGCGAGGTCGTTAAGCCAGTTATGGAAACATTAAATGTTACGAAAAATCAGGTTGAGCCAGCTCATGGTGATTGGCTTATGGTTATGAGACCAAGAAGGCAAGGACAAGGTAATAGTAATGTGCATGCAAAAAATCAGGGACCTCAATCCAAGTTGTAACAGCCCGATTTTCGGATAAGCTGTATTAACGGTAAATATATATTTATTTATATTTTTATCTGAGACTTAGGAAATGATTTTGGAGGAAACAAAATCATATATAGAACCTACTCTATGGTAGGAAGCTTTGGTTAAAATTTGGGTTTAAAACTCAGACGAAAATCGGTCTGCGTTTTTTAACTGACAGTATAATTTTATACCGGCAGAAAACCTTAATTTGACCCAAAAACTGAAATTTGTAGATTTTTTATATTTTGTCCGTGAGGAAGTCTACCTTCCAAATTTCTGATCAGAAATAAAATATTATGTGTTTTCGGACGAATTTTGGCGAAAGTTCGGACGGAAAATAGTCGGTGTTTTCACGACAGTAAGATTTTAATGATCAGAAAACCTAATTTTGACTCGTGAACGAAATGGTTTATGATTAAATCATATTTCCAACGAGTCTGGTTAGTTTGAAAATTTTCGATAAAAAAAAACAGACAGAAACCCTAATCGGGAAATCGACGGAGTCGAAAACGGAACTGCAGAGACCCGTCAAGAGATCGGGACAACGAGTCACACATGATGACTCATGGAAGATGAGTCACCAAGCATTTATGAGCATTAAATGCTAGTAATCATGACTTTTGGGTAAAATGACCAAAGTACCCCCAAGCTTTCGCTGGTATTAACAAGACACATCTACGCACTCTTAACCACTCATTTTACATGGTTGTAAACCTCCCACATCTCCTCAATTTCGTGCAGCCATATATACTAAACCATACCTATTTCATTTTGCTTTCGTTTCATCATTTTCCTCTCAAAAACCGAAATCGGGTAACTGACGGAGCTGCGTACAGAAGGGGCACAAGGGGCACAGCGGGGTGTCTCACAAGTTTATTCCTAACCGTTTTAACTTTAATTGGATGGAGGGTAAAAAGGAAAGTGGTGGGCCAGGTAACAAGCTGAAAGGAAAGGAGAATCACGTGCAAAATTCTTCATCCAATCAGGAAATAATAAAGCAAGTGGGACCAGGTAACGAAACAAAGGACCCAAAGGAGATTATCAAGAGAAGACGCACGAGAGAGGAACAGGTGCAGAAGAAATTTGTTATGCCAAAGTTGGCTTCCTCTTCGGTTAAGTTTATGGAGTCAGCTATGATGGCGGCTAACAAAGCCAAGTCCCTAGTGGACCCCAAACCTCCTGGTGGCAAGAATTTTGATGTTGGGGGTGGACCGAAGTCGGCTAAGGCCATTAAACTGGTCTCTGGTAACCACTACACCTTCATTGATAATGTTGAAGAATGGACTCCGAATCGGAACAAGAAGGTGGTCGAGTTGCCAGAGATGGATTCGACTAATCCCAACAGCCATATGTTTGAAGGCTCTAGCAGTGGAAGCAAGGTTGAGACCATGCAAGAAGATGAGGGCAATGACCAAGATTGAAAATGCAAATCTACTTCCATGTAGATATGATTGGGTGGTGTTGGGGTCCTCTTACTTTATGTTGTTTAATGATGATTGGTTTCCAAGATTTTAGTATCCTTAGTTGGAACATTAGAGGGGCCATTAATTTGGTTGGAAGGCATCACACTAGAGAGCTTGTGAGAAAACACAAGCCCTAAATGATTGCTCTCATGGAGACTCACTGTCCCTTCCATAAAGCTGAGAGTTTTTTGGATGGCCTGGGATATGAGAGTGCTGGTATATCTGAAGTGCAGGGTCAGGCTGGAGGTATTTGGCTTCTTTTGGAGAAGGGTAGCAACTATAATGTCAGCCTTGTGGATGTTTTCAATCAGGAAGTCACGATTTCTATCAGAAGGGGTTCCATGGAGTGGATTTGTTCTGCCATTTATGCCAGCTCAACTCCGGCGGTTAGGGACTTACTTTGGGCCTATCTTTTTCGCATGAGAGCTTCTGTGAAGAGTCCTTGGCTTCTTTTAGGGGACTTTAACGAAGTTCTCTTGCCTTCTGAGGTCCGTGGTGGGGCTTTTCAATTTAACAGAGCGGCCAAATTTGAGAATATGATGGAGATTTGTGGTCTCCTTGACATCGGTGCTACGGGGAGTCAGTTTACTTGGTTCAGAAAATGTGTTAGTGAGCGCCGCATATCCAAGAGACTTGATAGATCCCTCTCTGATTGTGAGTGGAGAACCAAGTTTCCTTAGGCTTATGTTGAGAATCTTTGTCGTCTTCACTCCGATCATTGCCCTATTCTTATGAGGTGTAAGGGTGAGACTATTGATAAAAAGTCTCGCCCTTTTCGGTTTCAGGCAGCATGGTTGACGCATGTGGAGTTCCCCTCTATGGTTTAGTTGGCTTGGAGAAAGGGAAATCACATTGTTCCAAACAGTCTTGAGAGGGTGCGTGAAGAAGCTTCTATCTTCAATTCAAAAGTATTTGGGAATATTTTTAAAAGAAAGAAAATTCTAGAAGCACGAATTAGGGGTATTCACAGAACTCTTGAAACTAGTGATTCTCTGAGATTGATTCTGCTTGAGGCAGATTTGCAACGGGAATTTAGTGATGTTCTTAAGCAGGAAGAAATGCTCTGGTATCAGAAGTCCAGGGAGAAGTGGGTGAGATTTGGTGACAGAAACACAAAGTTTTTCCAAACCCAGACAGTTATTCAAAGGAAGAGAAACAAAGTTCATGGCCTCTTTCTTAACAATAGGGATTGTGTACATATGGTAGCTTGCTTCAAACAGAGACTATGAGTTTTTACAAGCAGTTGTTCTCAGCGGTCATATACTACTCCCTCTTCGCTTCATATAGCTTCTCTCCCTCAGCTTAGTGATAAAGGGGTTGCTGTTTTATCTGGTAGGGTTTGTAAGGATGAAATAAGAAGGGCTTTATTTAGTATGAAATATTTTAAAGCGCCTGGTCCTGATGGCTTTCAACCGGTGTTTTTTAAGCATTTTTGGGATGTAGTGGGTGATGATGTTTGGAATCTGGTGAGCCAAGCGTTTACGAATGGTTATTCAGATGAGCGTCTAGCTGAGGCTCTCCTTGTCCTAATTCCTAAGGTTGATCAACCAGTCCACCTGAAGAACTTTCGCCCAATTAGCCTTTGCAACGTAGTCTACAAGATTATAACAAAGGTCTTGTTCTCAGATTATGGCCATTCCTTGATGAATTGATTGGTCCCCTTCAAAGTAGCTTTATTGCTCAAGAGATTGTTCACTATATGCATCATAACAAATCAAAAAAAGGTGTGATGGCCTTCAAAATTGATCTTGAGAATGCATATGATAGAGTTTGTTGGGATTTTCATGAGTTAACTCTTCGTGACTTTGGATTCCCTAATACTACTGTTGCCCTCATCATGTGGTGTGTCAGAGCTTCGAATCTTTCTATTCTTTGGAATGGCTCTAGGTTGGATGGTTTCAAGCCATCAAGAGGTCTCCAGCAAGGGGACCCCCTATCTCCATATCTTTTTGTCCTTTGTATGGAGAAACTGGTTCTCAGTATTCAACATAAGGTTAATACAGGAAGTTGGCATCCGATTCATATCTCTAAAGGTGGCCCGGGTCTTTCCCATCTTTTTTTTGTGGACGATGTCCTCCTTTTTCTGTCAAGCTAATCAATCTCAGGTTCAACTCGTCACGGACACTCTTAGAGATTTTTGTCAAGCATCTGGCCTTAAGGTTAGCTTTGAGAAATCCCGTGCTATCTGTTCTTCAAAGGTGTCGAGGTAAAGGAAAACTATTCTCTCTAATATATCCTCTATTAGAATTGTTGGGGATTTGGGAACTTATCTGGGCTTCCCGTTGGTGCATGGCACGGTGAACAAGGAAGCTCATAATGTTGTCCTGGAAAAAAATTCAAAAGCGGATGGCTGCTTGGAAGGGTAAAATTTTGAATAAAGCTGGGAAGGTTTGTTTGGCTAAGTCAGTCACGTCGGCTATTCCTGTCTACAACATGCAGATTCAACATCTTCCTACAAGTCTCTGTAATAAAATTGATAGCATAACTAGAGGCTTCATTTGGGGAAGCAAAGGATCTAACCGTAGCTGGAATGTTGTTAAATGGGAAACGGTGACCAGCCCTAGAAAGTTTGGTGGTTTGGGTCTTCGGTCTACGAGGCTCGCTAATATAGCTTTGCTTGGGAAATTAATTTGGTGCATTTTAAATGACAAGGACTGCCTGTGGGTTCAAGTGATCTGCCATAAATATGTTACAGGAGGTTCTATTTGGGGTGAGACTAAGTGTTCTAAGGCTTCTATCACTTGGCGAAGTATTATTAAAGCTGTGAATGCCCTGCGAGATGGTTTTTCTTTTCGCCTAGGCTCGGGTGATTCCTCATTGTGGTATTCAGACTGGTTAGGGCAAGGTCCTTTGTGTAACTTGCTTGATTATGTTCACATCTCAGACACGAAGTTAACTCTGAAAGATGTTTGGAATAATGGTAGCTGGTGTTTGTAGAATTTGGCTACTCCTCTCCCCCAGGTAATTCGTGATGATGTGGAATGCGTCCCTGCCCCCAGCCAATCTCTTTCCTTAGTTCCTAATTGTTGGGTCTAGAATGGCAAGCAGGATGGTGTGTATGCATATGCTTGGCTTCATAGCAGGAATCAGAGTTGGGACCCGAATAGTATCCGGGAGTGAATTTGGTAGTTGGGTGTGCCTGTTAAAATCCAAATGTTTGTTTGGCTATGTCTGCGTGGTTCTATTCCCACCAACGAGCTTCGTTTCCAACGGGGGCTTGCTATAAACCCTCTTTGCCAGCGTTGTTCTGATAACATAGAAGACATATTTCACTGTATGAGGGATTATGCTCATTCCAGGGAAATTTGGCTTCGGCTAGGTTTGTGCAATCCCCCCCTCTTCCTTGGCCAAACTGATGCTACCTCTTGGATCACTCAGCTTGCTCATAGTGATAAATCTGTGTTGTTTCTCACTGGCATTTGGTGGATTTGGAGGTGGCGAAATAACATGATCTTTGAGGAAGATTCTTGGGAGGTGTATGGTCATCTACATATGAGTTTTCTTCTTATTTACACTCCAAAAAGATTGATACTGGGTAGAAAATGGTGGCCAGATGGACTCCACCTCCAAAGACTTGTGTCAAGTTAAACACAGATGGTAGTCACTCCACTAGATCTTCTTTCATGAGCTCTGGTGGCCTCATTCGTGCAAACAATGGTGACTGGATTGTGGGGTACTCTAGCTTCGATGGCACATGCGAACCGTCGCTAGCCGAGCTTCTCGCAGTCAGGCATGGTCTCCAACTAGCTTGGGATTGGTGGTTCACAGCTGTGTTTTGTGAGTCGGATAATCTGGATGTTATTAATCTGCTGCAGCGCGATCGTTTCCACATCCATCACGAGTTTGCGCATGTTGTCATGCAGATTTTGGATTTGTTGAAACGACCTTGGCATGTCCAGCTCCATCATGTGTTTCGTGAGTGCAATGGATGTGCGGATCACTTGGCTAAATTGGGTTCTACTCACTGCTCTGGATAGAAGCTTTGGAGAGATCCTCCTGCTGATATGGGGTCCTTGCTGCTAAAGGACTCTCTTGGGATAGGCTTGTTGCCTTAGTTTCTCCTTCTTTGCTGTTTTCTTTTTTCCTTTCTTTCCTTTATCTACCAAAAAAAAAAAACTTCACATTTTATTAAAAGTCAAAATGGAATCAAGAGAAAGTAAAGTCAATATTTTTCTCCTCATTGTTTTATTAATTTGTGCATGACATAAGTTATACGAGAGTTAGCAAATTGTCAATTATGATTCCTGTTTCTTCTGATTATAGTCTCCTTTTGTTCTAGAGGTAGTAACATAGGACATATTTTTAGTAGCAAATTGTCAAATGTCGATATATGATTCCTGCTTTTGCTCATTAATATTGTCATGTTTTTTATGTTGGATTCTTGTTGAAAAATTAGTTGTTCTGGTTCTTGCCTTATAGGTTCTATTTGGCACAATTAATTGAAAAGTTTGCTAAAACAATATACGTAAGATAGCTAATTAAATTGAAAGTATTTGTTAAATTTAGCTGAAAGTATTTGATAAATTTAACTGATTAACTAGCTGATACATGTAGAATAGTATAAAGGGAATATAATATGCTTACATGTTTAGATATAAAAAAAACTTAGACGACTAACATCACACCGGCTATAATTAGGAGACTAAAATTGCATTTAAGTCTTTTTTTAAATTGTCTATATGTTAAAATTAATTTTTAAATATATTTACAACATTAAAATAGTTTGATTGACTTTTTTTTTTTTTTTTAGTAATTATTATCATTATCAAATTATTAAATATTGTAAAGATAAACAAAATATAAAATGGAGTACTAATTGATCGTGATGAGACAAATCTAAGTGATGTCACATCCCATTTATTTGTCATTCATTAATATCAAACTCAACATACATATACTTACAACCTCACATTAGCGGTTCAAATGAATTATATCCTTTTCCAAGTAATAAAGGTTTCCATATCATGCATGTCGCCTAGGAGATATCAGGATTGAAGAACCTAAAATGTCAAACCCCGTGTTTATCTGAAACCTAACTCTTCCTTTCCATGCATTTTCCTTCCACACTTCCAATCTTACACGCACAATACAAATTAATAAAATGCCAATGTCAACCAAAAGAGGTCAACATGGGGTCCTCTTAAAATTGACATGAACTAAGCACTGGCACCATTTTATCATGTGTCCCTAATTTTTTTTATTAACATTGGATTTTTTTTTGGTAAACCCGGTATTCTTCGGTCGGGAGTCAGAGACTATTCCCTCAAGGTACTGTGATCCATTTAAGGACTTGACCTTTCCCAACAGATGCTCTTCCATACACATGAGTCAGGGATCAAATTTCTGACCGCATGCTTAAGGCCTTGTTTGTTAGTTGGCTTAATTGCACTTTTGGTCCCCCAAGTATTGATAATGTGCGATTTAGGTCCCCCAAATTTTTTTTGAGCACATTTGGTCCCCCAACTTTTTCAATTGTGCGAATCTAGTCCCTCCGTCCATTTGCTGTCAACTTGGTAACGGAAGTTGCTTACTTGCCATGCCACGTGGATTAAATATATTTATTTATTATTAATTTATTATTTTTAAATTAATAAATTTAAATGTTTCCAATGGGTCACATGACCCTTGTTCTGTGTCTTGAAACCATGTGGCCCGCCCAATGTTTGAAAACTGAACCCTAAATCTACTTCCTTTCCCAAATTCCCTCATAATATGCATTGAACCCTACTCATCTGCGCCGCACACAGTAGCCCGAATCCTTCCCCTCTCTGCGACGAACCCACATCCAGCGACGACCCTGACCTGCGACCGCCCTGACCTACGACGAACACCCTCATCTGCGACGAACCCATGAACCCTAGCGTGCACGACAAGCAATCTGCGACGAAGCGAGACGAAATGAGTGGATGTGTTTGTAGAGCATACAGTTGATGCTCCTGTTAGGGTTGAAGAGGGTGTTCAACATTCAGGCATTGTTAGTGACCTTGTAGAAATAAGGGTAGTAGGGGAGGATGCAAGGCATGAGATGGATGTGGGAGAGCAGCAAGATACTCCCTCCGAGTTTGAAGACTCAGAGGATGAGGAGTATATGGCTAAGAGTGATGAAGATAGTGAAAGTGAAGTCTCTTTGGATGATAGTGACTACGATGAAGGGTGGGATTGGTGGACAAATTTGCTTGATGTAACTGTTCAGTATCAGAAACCTGTGGCTGCATGTATTCTAGGAGGAAATGTTAGGCATATGGGTGAAGATTCAACTGTTAGACCTGCATCTTCTTCTAGGAATCTTGCTCCTACATCAACTGCAGATTTCCTTGATGAAGATGGAGCATCATCTGACTTGGACACTCCACCTGAGAGTGATGAAGAGGAGAGTCCAAGAACTAGGCATCCAAAGTTTAAGATGCCTGAAGGGGAAGGTAAGGTGAAATTTGACATTGGAATGACATTTACATGTGCAGCCTTGGTGAGAGATGCTGTTAAGGAGTATGCACTAAAAGAGAAAAAGAATGTATACATGGCTAAAAATGACAAAAAAAGAATAGTCATAAAGTGTATGAAAGAGTGTCCTTTCTATGTTAGAGTTTCTAAGCCTCCTAGCAGCTCCTATTTTCAAGTTGTGACTGCTGTAACTGATCACACTTGTCATAGGACTGCAAAAAACAGACAAGCCAAGCCTAAATTGCTTGCTAGGAAATTCATACCCACCTTGAGACACACACCTACCTATAAGTCCAAAGCATTGGTTGAAGATTCAAAGGAAAAGTGGGGAGTACACCTGTCAAGATTTCAGGCCTACAGGGCAAAAAGAAAGGCAATTGAGCTTATTGTAGTCACTGATGGTGCCTTTAGGATAGTGCTGCACCTTTTTTTGTGTAATGCCAATTTATAATGGCCTTATGAAGCATACAGATTCTCATATTTTGTGATGGCATCCTTTTGTATTAGCTGTTTTGATGCCCTTTTTGAATTGGATGGATGTTTATTGTTCTCTTTTGTAATGAACCTTAACACAATGGTTAATGAATGATATCAATGGTTATTAATGTGATTTTCATAGCAGATTTATTAATGTGATTTTAACAGCAGGTTACTTGAAAAATTAAGGGGATCAAATGCCTTTGAAAAAAAATGGGGGACCAAAATTGCACATGACAAGTAATTGAGGGACCAAAATTGCACATATTTAATTTTTAAAATTTTTTAATTTGAAAATAAAAGTTAATAATAAATTAATATATTTAGTCCACGTGGCATGCCAGGTAAGCAACTTCCGTTACCAATTTGACAGCAAATGGACGGAGGGACTACATTCGCACAATTGAAAAAGTTGGGGGACCAAATGCGCTCAAAAAAAATTTGGGGGACCAAAATCGCACATTATCAATACTTGGGGGACCAAAAGTGCAATTAAGCCTTGTTAGTTTGGTGGGGAAGGAAAGGAGGGGATCAAAAGAGAAGGAAAGGGGAGCGAAAGGAGGAGAAAGAGAGTATATCCCTCTCCTTGTTTAGGAGCGTATATTGTATGGGGGAAGAAAATGGAGGGTTAATAGCATGCTTTTAAAAATTCACCCTTATTTGAAAAAAATTGACATAAGTAATATTATTTAAAAAGTGTAAATTTTAAAAATGGATGAGGGTAAACTAGTACTTACAATTACTTTTCCTCCAAAATACCCCAAAATGGGGGAATAAAAAAATTGGGTTGAGGAGGAGAATGAATGATTAATTAAAATACCCCAAAATATTTTCCTCCAATTAATAGAACTCACAAATAAGGAAAGAGAAAATTAATCTCTTTTTTTCTTTCATTTCCCTTCAAAAAATAACTCACAAACAAAGCCCAAGTGACCCAACTATTAATATCGGATTTTATGTCCCTAAAAAGTTAAAAAAAGGAAAAAGTAAGCAACTTTCCCAAATGATATGTCATGTCAACCTCTCACCCTCACCAACAATTATATATACTCCCAACATAAGCTTTCTTTAATCACTCGAATCTCATAAAAATGTTGTATGAGAAGGCAATGGACGATGGGAAGTTGAGAGAGTTTTCAGAGAAGCAGATAGAGAAGATAAAGAAGAAGAATTGTGGCAGTGATGGTGGCAAACGAGTCATGATGCCTGTGAGAGGCCGCATCAAGCGTCAAATATTTTCCTTTATTGCCCACGAGGTGGTTATCATCCTCCATAAAATTTTCTATTCCTTCATTTGCTGCCCCAACCACCGTTTAACCAAATAGTCTCTTAGTTAAATTTGAATGGTGATCATTCTTATCATTTGCCATTGCATCTAATTACCATTGGTCCATTGCTACTTTGTGTATGTATTTTCAAGTTTCTTCATCACTTGAATTAATAAAATACTACATCATCATCATAGGCTTTGCCATTTTGTATTTTGTTCGAGATGAAGATTTGCTGTTCTATTTTAGTGTATCATACTCTATCGTCACCAATAATATCTTGTCACATAAGTTAAAATTTTATATAATATAAAAAAGGTAGAATATGGGACAAAATATTTTTGATGCGAACATGATGTGGTGCGTCAAAATGGGGTAGCAAATCCTCATCTGATTTGTTTGGAGCTTGTATGCTTTCAAGCCTTTAATTAGAACATTAATTGTTTGTGCAAGGGCATTTTAAGTATTACACAATGCTTAAATACAAAAAGTTGTAAGACTGAATTAAACATAAAGAGTGTCTGAATATTCCAAGAGGTTACAAATGTTCTACTAACTCATGTAGTTGACCTTTCTACTTTTTAAACACTACATAAATGATATATGCTAAAAGAAGAGAGATCATACCATCGGTTACGATAAAAATGCTTACGAATTGGTTACGAAAATCATAATAACTTGAATGGAAATTACGGAATTGAGAAAAATAAGATAAGGAAGGAAACACCGGTCGGGCATTGTACGAATGATTTCGCACCAAAGAATGTCTTCTGCTAAGAAAACATAATATTATGAATTATTCTATAACTAAAAGATAATAATTAAAACCAGAATGAGATGAGCTAATTTTCAACAGGAATCATATCGACGTTTGACAATTTGCTTCCAGAAATATGTCTATAGGCCACTACCTCTATGACACAAGGAGACTATAATCAGAAGAAACAGGGAATTATAATTGACAATTTGGTCTCGTATAATTATTGACTTTACAATAACGAAAAGTGAAGCCGACACATACCATGTACCAAAATAAAAAAACGCATAATTATAAAAAAAAAATAAACTGGGACTGGATTAGCTTTTATTGTGAACTAGAAGAGTGAGGGAAAAAGAAGATCATACAAGCGATTTTACTGGTTCAATCATAATCTGAGTGATCTACATCCAGCTCTCAACAACCTTGAGAGATTCTACTTTTTGAAAATTGTTTACAAGATTACAATTATCAAAATCTAAAGGATACCCCACCTTTATCTTTGATTATTTTGAGATGCCCTACTTAAATAATCATTACCTCCAAAAGATGCCTCACCTTAGCCTCAAGGATTCCTCACCTTGGCTTCAAGTATTCCCCACCTTGAAATTGATTTGGATGCCCCTCCAAATCAATGAAGCAACTCTCCTATTGTTTACAAGAAAATTGTTTCCAAAAGGAAATACAAAAGAAAACTATAATTGCCTTTTACAAGATGAAGTATGAAAGCTCTAATGATTTTTGTGGAGGTATTTTGACAGAGTTTTGTTAGCTCAAAAAGTCTTAATATTCGTCCCAAAGTAACCCCTATTTATAGAGAAAAGGTTTTAGAAGAGATTTTGAAAATTTGAAAATTTTAATTCTGTTTTTATCTGAAGTAGTCAACTACTTTATAGTAGTAATCGACTACTTTAGTATAACAGAACCAAGATTCAAGAATTTCAGCTAAGTAGTCGATTATCAGACCAAAGTAGTCGATTACTTCATAAAGTAGTCGATTACTTTGATCAAAACAGGTTTCTGAATACTGAAGAACAAAGTAGTTGACTGCTTTAACATGAGTAGTCGACTGCTTTAACATGAGTAGTCGACTACTTCATATAAGTAGTCGATTACTTTGTTTAAAACACGTTTCTAGAATGCTGAAGAACAAAGTAGTTGACTGCTTAACACAAGTAGTCGACTACTTGCCTTTTTCACATAAAAAAATCGATTTTTCTTTTCTTTTCAAAGACAAGTCCAGAAACTTGTTTTTAATGTCTTGAATCAAATTGAAATAATTTCCTAAACATTTTGACTCTAAAACACTTATTACATCACTTACAATGTATATTTCAATCTTAAAGGCAATTTTACAAAATATTCCTTAAGACAAAATAAAGCCTTCAACAATTGGAGAGCATTTGTAGATCATCATCAAAACCATATATATTGAACTTCAAATTTTGATAAAAATTGTTCAAGTGAATGACTAATAATTTGGTTAATGTTATTGGATTTGTGGTCAATGATATACAAATTATGATTAATGTTGTCAAAATATCAGATGTACAAATAATATTGTTGTTTATTTATCAATAAAAATCTTGATTCCTAACAATCTAAACGATCCTTTAATGATTAATGTTGTCAAAATATCAGATGTGTACAAAATATTGGGGTGAGCCTCTGCTTGCTGAGCTCCTGGCGGTGCGCAAGGGACTCCTCCTAGCTTGGGATGAGGGATTCAAACAAGTTCTTTGTGAGTCTGACTCTGAAGAGGCGATCTCCTTAGTGAAAAGCAGAGAAACGATTCACTTCCACAAGTATGCAGCTACAACGATGGAAGTGGTGGAGCTGCTAGAGAGACCATGGAAGGTTGAACTTCATCACGTTTTTCGTGAAGCCAATGCCAGCATGGATTTCCTAGCAAAATTTGGGGCTAGACATAGAGAGGAATGGAAGATTTGGCACCAGCCTCATCCAGCCATGGGAGCCATCTTGATGAAGGACAAACTGGGTTTTGGCTTCCTGGGTGAAGTCCAACTAGTTTTGATCTAGTTTTTTGTTGTTGTTGTTGTTGTTGTTTTTTTTTTTTTTTTTTGGTTTTTTTTACTTACTTACAAAAAAAAAGGTCCTTTATAAAAAAAATCTAAATGGTAAAATAATAGTGTGTTTGGATAAGGGAATTTAAGATTGTAATGTATTTTTAGAGAGTAATTAGAATTTATCAATATAAAATATAAAAATACATTTTACATTGATGGATTCTAATTACCCTGTAAAAATATATTACCCTCTTAAATTCCCTCATCCAAACACACCATAAATGATTTTTGAAGTTTTCTTATAATACAATATGGTTACCTGAGGAGTGATAAGGTGACTTGGTGGTTTGGGGAGGGACATAGGGTTTGGAGTGATAAGGAGGTTGTGGGTTCAACTCTCCCCAATATCATAACAATTACTAACTAAAAATCTAACTTTTGCCTATAAAAAAAGAAGTATGGTTACCTGGCAATTTATCAATTATTTTAAATAAGATATGAACAAAAATAGAAAAGGATAATATTCTTTGTATTGGATTTGTACCTGAAGAAAAGGAAATGCGCTCTGGTTAGGTTGATGTTGTTGATACATATAGACATTTACAAGAGTAGCCTCAGCCTGCACGAAATTACTTCAGCACTAGCAAGTTGACCCGTGCATTCGCACGGATTGATTTGGGTACGACAAACTTACCTTCTGTATCTTTGTTTTACTTTGGTGAAAAAATAGAACTTCATGAATATCTATTTTTATCAAGTTTGTTAGTAGTGCTTAATGTTAATATGGAATATAGGATGAGGGATAAAACCATTGCATTCATAGGAGATTCATTAGGGTGGCAACAGTTTCAATCTCTGGTGCGTATGGGCACTGGTGGAGATGAGAGCCCTAAAAGCACGTGGAGCTATTCATCCTGGTGGATGGGCTTACAGATTTCCACAGACCAATACAACCATCATATATTATTGGTCAGCTAGCTTATGTGATATGCAGCCCTTTAACATCACAGTTCCACTTTCCAGTGCTGCCATGCATTTAGCTAGACTGCCCACCGACTTTCATGAGACAGTTCCTCCATCACTTTAATGTTTTAATACAGGACACCACTGGAACAGGGGGAAGCTTAACGCAAACTGATGGGTAATGCATGTTGATGGAAAGCCAAAAGATGACAGCAGGGTCGGCCCAAGAGTGAGTGAGGCCTAAAGCAAAAATTTGATTGATGCCTTTTCATTTTAAGTAAGAAAGTCTATTTGGATTAGGTTATATTCTAAGTTGGGCCTTTTGTTAGCATATGTGACTTTTTGCTTTATAAAAATTAAGAGTAAATAATTTATTTTGCTGGTGGGCCTAAAGCCCTGACTTTAATAGCTTTACCTTTGGGTCGGCTATGGATGACAGACCGTTTGCAGAAACTATAGATGCCAAGAACTTCACAGTGTACAGTGTAGTCAGATGGCTTGATTCGTAACTTGCTTCATATCCTAGACTCAATGTTTTCTTTAGGACTTTATCGCCTAGGCATTTTGTGAATGGAGATTGGAACAATGGTGGTAGCTGTGATTAATACTATCCCATTAAGTGGTGAAGGTGAGATTGTACAAGAGGGATCTAATGATGCAACTGTTGAGGGTGCACTAAAGGGTACAAATATTAAGATACTAGATAATAGTGCTATCTCAAAATTTTGAGGGATGAGGCTTACATGTCTCACTATACTAGTAGAGGAATATCTAATTCAAGTCACTGTTTGCGTTGGTGCCTTCCTGGAATCCCAGATGCATGGACCAAACTCCTTATTGCTCATATATAGTCTATGCCATAGTTTAGGAACCTCATTCCCCTCCCAACCCCATCAAGAGCCCAAAACAGAAGACGAAGAAGAAAATATATAGGCCAGTACATGACAAATGCAAAATATTTTTTTGCCAATGTATTCTTATGATTTATACTTTCTCATTGAATAGGATTGCAGTTAGGTCATTTAGCTTCAATCCTTCACATATTCAGAGTGAACATATGGAGCGAGTTTTCTTATTTATTACCTAGCTTGTTTAGTATTTTATTTTCAATAAGGAACCATATGTGGCTAGACTTGTTTATTTTATTTTTAACATTGGGTTATTTTAGTAGATGCCCGGCGGGTTTTAAGGCAATTCATTTCTATTTATGTGAGGATTCATTATCATTATTTTTACTTTACTAGTTAGGTATTTTCAGATAATTATATTTATGAAAATTTTTATTTAGCCATTTTTTATGTCAATCTATTTTGGGTCACTATTGTAACGAAAGGCCGCTACAAGGTCCAGCATCGACTATTGCAGAGGATGACGAGAAGGACGTCGACACCGAGACCCAGCAGGACGACCCACCTCCGTCATGATCATTATTATTTTCTTTGTACTTTTCCATTTCCATCAACTGATATTATGTTATGGATGTTTATTTATGCTACGAATTTTTATTTTATTAATACAATAACTTCTTTCTCTCTATTTGGGTTACAATTTTATTTAAATGCAACATTGATTGTTTTTTAAATAATATTATACTATTATTAGAATAATTAGAATTAGAATATTATAATATTAATAAAATAATTTTAATAACAATTAATATAGTATGAAATCATTTATTAAAAATTAAAAATTTGGAAAAAATAAAAAAATACTTTAGAGAACGAAATAGTCACTACTATATCGGTCGTTAACAATGACTGGGATATATGGAAAACATCGACCGAAATAGCCACTGCTATATTGGTCACTAAATTGGTCATCATGAATGGGTTGCCAATAAGTTAGAGACCGGTGGATAAAATCGCTTGCTATTTATTTAGCGACTAGGCTTTTAGAGACCTCGTGGGATCGGTAGCTATTTCGGTCGCTAACATTGATAGTGACCGATATATTCGGTCGCTAAATAGGTCTTTTATTTATAGTGAACTTTGAACTTGTTGCCACCTAGGATGACAATGATGAGGACATTTGCTCAACAAGTCTTGAAAACGCTCTCATGCCTCATATAATGACTCTGATTCAAGCTGGACAAATTTAGCAGTGTCTATCCTAAGATTGGCCAATTTGGATGGTGTAAAATACTTAACTAATACTCCCTCTGGTCCTATATATAAGAGACAAAACCCTAAAACACACAAACCAAGGAAATGCATTGAAATAAGTTATTTGTAATTAATATTAATATAAATTTACAAATTTAACCCTTCAATAATTAATGAACAAATCTACTTATATTGAAAGTTGCACTGTCTCGTAAATATAAACCCTATTATAAATAAGGGTAAAATTGAAAATGGGCATTTAATATTTGTCAAAATACATGCATGTCTTTTATATTTTGGACTAAAAAAAAAGTAGTCATTTGCCTCTTATAATAAGGACCGGAGGGAGTAATTATGTAGGGAGCTTATTCAATGTATGATAGATCCAAACGATAATGATGTCAACCACTAAGTCACCATGTCCCTCAAAGGGAAATAATTACAATCCGATAGCATTCCCAAAGACTCCTTTATATTTAATTGTATAATAAATCTGTAGGAATTATGCAAGGTGTAAATTGAGGCATTCAGAGGCTAGCACACAAAATTGAATAAATGCCTGAAACATAGAGATTAAGGCTAGCTTGATCTCAAAGTTATTAGCATCAATCGTCAGCCTGACGATGCATCCTCTAACTCCATCAACAGTGGGCATGGAGTATTCCATAAGAGTTCTCTCTTGTTCCTTTGCCATAAATTTTTTTATTTTTATTTTGCTTTGTCTAACGTTTCGATCTATGAGTAATATTTTCAATCTCAAGATAATCATAAAGTAGAAGATGGAGGGCAAGTTAGCATATATAAATTATAAAGGTTAAGGAAAAAAGAGAAAATCAATACAAACCAATAATAAAAAAGAAATAAAATAAAATAAAAGCAAACACCGAACAAAAATTAAAACAAACAATTAAATAAACAAAAAGGTTTCTGAAGTTACTAGAATTTACCGTTTCCAATGTTGTCAAAATAATCCCAAGCAACATTGTCAAAATTTTGATGCACACAAATTGAAATTAAGGAAAGTGTACCCGTTGCACAGATAATAAAGAGATACAGCCCCAAGTATCAAGGCCACAAGGATTGATTGGCAATTACCAGATCTTTTAAACCTTTATGCTATGCAGAGTCTAGACAACCAAATAACAATGACTTGGAAATCAAATTAAAATAATAAAGAAAAGAGTAGGGATCCAAATTGCAAGAAACACGAGAAGCTCAAGTCTGGAATAACCTAAAGCTCTGATTTCACTTGTATAATATTATGTGGTTACCTGATTTCTCTATAATTATATGTTTTCCTGTTAATTACCAATCGCCTCTTCTAAATCTGTTAGCAAATGATGGGTAAATATTACTAATGTTCATTTTCTTAATCAAGTGTCCAATTTGGTCATTCAAGAAACCAGTTACGAAAAGCATTAAGAATCAAGAGATTTGTTAATTTAATAACGACTGAAAGTAATAAAAATTATAGTAGTCATTCAACAATCCAAAACTTGGTTTATTTTATAATTCTGTTAACTGATTGTGGATGGGCACAAGTCAATTAACGAACTAATGTCACATTAGGAGTGATTAATTTCTAAATTGTAATAGATAAAATAGAATATATTTAAGAGTAAAAACCCAAAGTGGTCCCTCAAATTTTTCAAGTAGGACGGTTTGGTCCCTGAAAAAAAAAAGACAATTTAGTCCTCCAAATTGTCCCCCATTTTGAAATTTGGGGGATCAAATTGTCTTTGTTTTTTTTCAGGGACCAAACTGTCCTACTAGAAAAATTTGAGGGACCACTTTGGGTCTTTACTCTATATTTAATTAAAAAGTTAAAAAAAATGATTTATATTAAATTGAAGAAAAATATCTAAACCAAAATATAAGGATCCATTTGCTTTGTTTCAATTTCGTGTTTTCATTTCATATTTTCATTAATAATTACAAATTGTAGCTTTCATTGTTTTCTTGTTTCCAAAAATTTGTATATGAAATAATGAAAACTAGGTGACAATTTTTCAATTGTTTTAAAAAAATAAAAAATAAAAACAGGAAACTATAAATAAAGCAAATAGGCCATAAATGTCCGCCAAACTCCAAAACCTGTTACTGCCTTGTGCTCCTTATAGCATTACTGTGCAGAGAAATTCTTCTATGGACATAAACGTCCTAAGAAGTCATTCTTGAGTACAATCAATCAAAAAAATTACAAGTAAAAATTAAAAATTAAAATTACAGCTCATCTCATCTCATCCACTTGACCTATTCCTTGCCTTTGCTGGCTCATCCATTGGGAACAGAGAGGCACAAATCGCCGCCTTTGTCACAGCACGTCACCATCGTCCCAGGGCGTTGACACCGTTGTCTCAACGCATCGCCCCCGTCCCTTCGCGTCGCCACAATCGACCCTGCGCGTCACCATCGTTCCAACATGTCACCACCATCGTCCCAGTGTGTCTCCGCCGCCCCTGCGCGCAACGCGCGACTCCACCATCCAGATTGTGCAAACAAGTGAGCACAATTCTAATCTATGAAATGAACATAATAAGGATTTTGATATTGGTTTTGTTGCAGCTCATATTAGCTCCTGGAATCCCTTCCACTTCCAAATGTAAGGAATGAACTTAACTATTTTTGCTTCAGTGCACTGTACACACATATTCTAACTTCATATACTATAATATTTTGATATATCTCTGATAATAAATCTTTGATATTTCTTTTGATATGAAATGGTTCAGATTGAATGGATTTGCTCAACTGCTCCTACGTGTCTTGTAGTCATTCACTCATTCAGTTATCCTTTATTCAGTTGTCCAAGTTGTTTTTGATCAAAATACATTATGTTGAATTTGATCCAAATCGATCATAGTTGGTGGCCTCCAAATTTATTCTGAACCAAATTTATAAACTTTTCTCGACTGGTCAAATGCATATTGTTTCTATTAAAATTGTTTACTGATTCTCTTAAAATTGTTCTCTAATTGACTTGTGATTCCGCTAGTTTGGTATATATATTTTTTAAAGCAAATAGGCATGCAAAGACGTCACTATAGAGGCAATCATCCCAACTAGGTTGGCACCAGAGCCCCTACATTTGCAGCACACCCGAATATTATTGATAAAAAAAGAAAACAAAACAAGAAATATGGGGGGACATAAAACCTTACCCATAAAAGATTACTTAAACCTAAAGTTAGGCAATCCCCATCTATTATAGAAAAATCAAAACTAATAAAACTAGGGGTTAAATTTCACCTAATGTAGCACTTTGAGATGGTACCATAAGTGACTAGCTTGTACGCACAATGGTTACCTTCCCTATAAACATGAGAAATTTTGAACACTAAGCTAGAAGATGTTGCAATGCAATTCTTCCATTTTGTTCTAATTCTCCAAGGGACAATATCAGGATTAGAGTATGCTTGAACCACCAAGGAAGAGTCACACTCCATCCAAACCATTTTCCAACCTTTCTCAATAGCCACATAGATAGCAGACATAGCTGCACATAACTCGGTAGTGAATGAATCTGTGATGCCATAATATTATGCGAAGCAACCAAGAGTAGCACCACTTTTGTCTCTAAATATAGCCCCTCCTCCTGCATGACCTGGAGATCCCTTTGTTGTCCCGTCCATGTTGACTTTTATCCAACCACTTATAGGAGGAAACCAATCAACTTGAGTGATACATTGAGCCTTTCTTGGATGACCAATTACTTTGAAATGCTTGAGGATTTAGAATTCATCAATGGAATTGGACATGTAATTACTTGTTAGATTTCCGGAAATCACAACATTAGCCTTTATCTAGTTGATTGCAGAGGGAATAGAGATCCCTTTATCTTCAAATTTATTCTTGTTTCTAGCATTCCAAATGATGTTGATGATTGAAGCAGCTATAATAACTTTCAATTGGGGACTCCACTGCTTGTTACAGATAGAGATTACTGAGAAAATATCCGAAAGATCAATCTGATTATTAATGATAGCACTGAGCCAGTTCCACATGTGGATAGCAAATTGACATCTAAAAAATAGATGATCTGAGGATTCTACAGCCGAGTAACATAGGCTGCAAACCGAAACTATGATACAACCTCTCTTCATCAGTTGATCTTCTGTAGGTAATTTGTCATGCATCAATCTCTAGGAGATGAAGGATCTTGAGGGAGGAATCACTCTATTCCAGATGTTATCTACCCAGCTGCAATGATCTCTAGCAGGATTAAAGTGCAAGAAAGCATCCTTTAAAGATAACTCTCCATTGGAGGAACCTTGCCAGATAAGATGATCAGAACAATTATACACAGGAATATCAATTTGGGCCAGCTCTTGCATGAGATCAGAAAAGTGGTTCAAGATGTCAATTGGGATGTGCCATCCTTTATCTTGAATAAAGTCTAACACAGTAGCTTTGAGGAGTTGATGCATGCTTTCAGGAATTTGCATGAGAACCACTAAAGGCTGCGACAGCCATTTGTCTAGCCATAAATTCAACTTGCTATTCATACCAATCTGCCAAGTAGAATTATCATAATGCAAATTGGCCTTAAGTCTAGGCCAGAGAGATGATTTCACAAACTTATTCACAGGCTTGTGCATCAAATGAAATATGTTTCTCAAAAACATAGCCCATTCTTTACTTGAAGCAAGCATATCAAAAGAGAGTTTGAGCAATGCAGCCTTATTTAAAGAACTCAGAGATTTTATCCCTAAACCACCTTCAATATATGGCCTACTCACCTTATGCCAAGCCACAGTGCAGATTTTCGTAACAGTAGGGTCTCCTGACCAGATAAAATTCCGGATACATGTGTCCAATTCCTTGATAAGAGAAGAATGCCAGAGATAGATTTGGAAACTGTATAACAGCATGTCTTGAATAACAGATTTTACAAGCTCAATTCTCCCCATTATTGTGAGCAAACAACCTTTCCAGGAAGTCAGTTTAGAGAGAACTCTATCAGCTATAGGCTTAAGGTGGAATTTCCTTGGCTTACCTTTAAAGATATGCACTCCAAGGTTATTGAAAGGGAATGAGCCAGCTGAGAAAACAAGAGTATAAGAAATCCTTCCAGTCTTGGCTGAAGAGATGTTTCCAGTGAAGAACTTACATTTGTTTGGATTTAAGTGTTGGCCTGATGCTTGACCATACTCCTCAAAAAGCTTCATCAATGCTTCAAGACTCCTCTTATCACTTTTACAGAAAATTAGAACATCATCTGCATACATTAGATGACTCGGGTAGGATAGGTTTTTTGGACCAGCAGCAGGTTTAACAAGACCAAAGTTCACTAAATTAGATATCCCTCTACTCAACACATCTTCCTCTAGTTTGATATCTAAATACACAGAATTGTGAGGAAGAGAGCAAAAGGTGGGAGTAGATGGCGCAGTTGGCCCCACAGAAGGTGAGTGTCTCTGGACAATGGGAAGAGAGAAGGTTGATAAAAAGGGAGGAAAGAAGGAGACTCTTCAAATTCAGCCACATGACTTCTTTCTTTATTTTACAAGTTGGCTTTTTTAATTTTAATTTTTATATGTTGTACTTTTTTGATTGGTTGTGCCCAAAAATGACTTCTTAGGTTTGTGTCCATAAAAGAATTTCTCATCTGTGCATCCAACACTTCGAAGGAGTGTTCATTCGTTGGATTAATACAATGACCTTGAAAATCTGAACTATAACAATTAAATTTGTTATGCGTTTTTTGTTGTTCGGATTAGAACTAAATGAAAAAAAAACCCGATAATAATAGGTTCTATCGAGTTCAATGATTCTAGAACCAAACCGAACTAATTATTATATTTTAATATTGTAATATTTTAATACTTTAATATTAATTGCTATATTCATATATTGGAAATGCTAACGAGTGCTCTTAGAGCATTGTTTAAGGACCCAAGAAAGGAAAATTTACCTGGGAAAATGGTGAATTTAGCATTTTGAAAAGTGTTACACCTTATTTCCCAACACAAAATTTCCTTTTGTGGGTTCCTTAACCAATATCCTTATGGCACTCGTTGTAACACCCAGATTTTTCCGCTTTCTATAAGATCGGTATAAATATAAATAAACGTTTATATTTTTATCTGAAACTTAGAAAATGATTTTCAGAAAACCAAAGTCATATTCATATCATACTTATTTTTATAAGTTTACGGTGAGATTTTTGGTTGAAAATTCAGATGGAACCCGGTCTGCGTTTTTCCTGACAGTAAGATTTTACTGACCAGAAAACCTAATTTTGACCCGAGAACAAATGAATAGATTTTATATCTCATTTTCAAAGATATAGGTTATTTTAAAAATTGTCAAAATAATTAGGTTTTATACTTGATTCGGTCCTAAAACCCTAAATCGGTAATCGACAGAGTCAAGAACGGACGTGCAGAGACAAAACCCGACATCGAATGCTGAGATATGGTGCCACCTAAGGTAGTGAGTCATATGGATGAGTCACCCATGTCATAATTACCTTTAAACAAAAATCTAGATATTTCTTCAAATTAGTGTAAAGACCATTTCGCCCTTGGACTATTTTACCCTTGAACTTTCATTGAAATGACAAGTTTGCCCCACAATTTGTGGACACAAATCAGCCACCTCTCCTTCAACCTCAACCACATAATTTTCATGATTACTTTAGGCAAAATTACCATTTTGTCCGTAAGTCATCTTTTTATCACAAAATTGCCATTGTGTAGGATTACTCTCTTGTCCCTAAAAATTTATGTTCTGGACCCTTTTGCACCCAAAACTGAAATAGACAACTATAAACACGAGAAGGGGGCGAGGGAGGGGGGTGGGGTTGAAATGTGTTTATCAGAAATTAGAATAAAGTTGAAAACTTTTCGCACACAGAAGCTAGGTTCAGACAGGGGTAAAACAACTTACACAGATAGGTCACCTGTCTGGTATATTTTCACAGAAAAGTACACAATCACATAGATGAAAAACAACTTGATATGCACACTTTTAACCCCTTAGTTAGCACGCAAATAATATAACCAAAACAACTAAAAAGTTTAAGAGAAGAGATATTAACACAGTTGTTTATCCTGGTTCACTCTTTAACACAAAGAGCTACGTCCAGTCCTTGACAGCACCAAGTTTTATCCATTATAACTGATCAGGTTACAGACTCCAAGTATTGTTTGCACACCTAGCCTCTTCAGGCTCCAAGACAAGTATTCTTTGCTCACTTAGCCTCTTCAGGCTCAAACAAGTTTGTTTTGAGAAGTTTGTTTGTAATAAATACAATCAGACAAAAAGTTCTTTTACTAACACTCAGAGAGTGGATTAAATGTAGACTTAGGAAAGACTGCATAATAACTTCAAATGATTGAATAATACAGATAGAAAGAATGAACAGAGTAATGGCTCTTTAATGCTTTGTAATCTCTGATGTCTTCATCTTTAATGACTTCTATATTTATAGCCTTCAAACATTTAATATCCGTTAGAGACATTCCTTGCAACGATGGTGTCGTAACCGAAAATCGCGAAGGGGACGGCGAAAAAATAGATTTTTAGGAAAAGAGTAGAGTCGCCACCAATTTTATTTAATTTAGGTAAAAATTGGAAAATCCTTTGAAAATGGTCTTTGGAACTAAGATTGAGTTCGGGAGTCGCTTTTGCGCATAGGGAAGGATGGGGATTTAACCCCACAGCACCCTAATACACCCGTTAGAAAAAAAACGGTTACCCAAATTAATTATGTAAATGATTAACAAATTTAAAATATTTATTTTACCCCTTTGAAGAAATTTTACAAAAATGAAATAAAATAAACTCATCTATCACCTTTATTTTTGTTATTAACTTCTTAACAAATCAAAGGAATAAAAAAAGGCTCATCAAATTTTAAAGAGAGAAAGAAAATACTTACCTCAACATATGACACCTCAACCTAATCTTCTATTTGCGTGCCCATGAATTCACTTAATTGTAAGTGTGTTATGACCAAGGCTCATGAACATTCTCCCTTTAAGCATCAGCGCATGTCCTGCAGCATGACTTTCAAAAGAAAGAAGAAAGTGAGATATAGAATATAGGGGCTGAAAATTACACATTCATTTCAATGACTTAATACTAAGGTCCAACAAGCCAAATTCCAAGCAAAAGTACTCTTCCATGCGCCCAGATCATCCATACAGTGCGCATTCCCAATTTAACATGATCTTCCTTCTTTCAAACCAATCATACACCAAAATCAAAATAAACAAATATTCATCAATGCAAGGCAGCCTTATTAGACTTGGAATTTCACTATATACAAACAGTGATTACACATGTTAGTACAAAACTTTTCAAAGTCCAACACATAATTGCATGATCTTATTCCAAGTTCAAGAAATATCTAACAATAATGACAATAAACCAAAAACTTGTCTAGGAAAAATAGACCAGGCAGTTAAGACACTAAATCATCTTCCACAGACAACTAAAACACAAGAACAGAATAAAAAGAACAAAGGTTAGAGATAGTCGTCATAAGGTTGAGCCATAATAATAAAATAACCGAGAACAAAGGAAGAGCTTATGGAACAACATATGAGAATCTCAAATAATTCATAACTTCATTGATAAATCTCAGTACAAAAAAAAAAATGTAGAAGATTCAAAATTTGAAATTCTGCCAAGCAGGGATCTTAAAAAATTGAGAACTTTTGTTACTTCTACTCTAAAATGTCCTACTTTTCTCTCTTGATTTCTCACATATTTCTCATAAAATTACAAATCAAAGACACCCCTCTCTATACAAATCAAAATCCTCTCTCTGTCTCTCTAAGCCTTGACTTTCACTACTCTATTTTGTCGAGTCTGTTTCTTCTCCCCTCTACACTGTTTCTGTTTGTGTTATTGTCGTGTTGCCTCCCTCTTCTGTTCGTCCTTCCTTTCTTCATTTTATAGACCACACGCTGCTGCCAATCTTGCATGAACCTGCGAAAATCAAGAAGTATTCCAAATTAATTCATGATTTTGACTCTAAAAAGGAAGGAGATGATACTTACCTCCTAAACTCTGCGCTGCGCTACGTCAACCATCCAGAGAAGGAAAGAAATCATGCGTTTCTTTTATTCTGTGCAAGCAAGGAGCGAAATCTCCTGGAGATGAAGGATTGATGCGAGGCTGAGGAAAGTATATGATTTGTTGAGCAAAAATCTCATCCCATCCGTGATTCAGTGCGAGATTGACTCTAAGGAAGATGTTTGTGCGGCTAGGGTTTCATTTGGGAGAAAGAAGAAGATGTGTGTGGCTGCTAGGGTTTCAAAGAAAGAGGGAGGAAGAAGTGTGTGGGTGGATCCGGGTTTGAGTCAGAATGGGTCTTGGGTAAGTTGAAGGGAAATGGATATTGAGTAAGGATTGTGGGCTTTGGAGCTGGTTTGACCCAATAATGAAATAAAACAAAAACAATTCTAAGAGTTTAACATAAAATAAAAATTTAAAATCTTTTTGGGATTTTTGTCTTTTATAATTTTTTTGGATTTTGGGATAAATAAAATACATATATATATATCAAAAGTAAATGAATTTTTTTTTTTTAATTTTTCTCTTTTTGCAATTTTGTTTATTTTTGCAGATTTTAGTGAAAAACTTAAAAAAGACCCGGTCAAAATAGGGTGTTCAGAGTTGCCCCTCTTTACTTGTTCATTACTAGAATACATGATGAATGGGTGATTCTTCATGTGGTCGTAGTAAGGGACGAGTAAAGAAAAAGAACATGCATTTTGGCCGGGATGATGGAAACAAGCTTGAGAAAATTCAGAACATGGTAGTGGGCCTCAGATCCCAAAAAATAAAGTTGCAATGGGACTCAGATCCCAAAAATAAATATGCAATGGACGGAACCTCCTGGTCCAATAAAAAGGTAAATATGCTATTGACAGAACCTCCTTGTCCAACAACAAAAGTAAATATGCAATGGACGGAACCTCCTCGTCCAAAAATAAACTGATGTGGGCCTCAGATCCCAAAAATAAATATGCAATGGACGGAACCTCCTCGTCCAACAAAAATAAAATATGCAATGGACGGAACCTCCTCGTCCAACAAATAAAATGATGTGGGCCTCAGATCCCAAAAATAAATATGCAATGGACGGAACCTCCTCGTCCAACAAAAATAAAATATGCAATGGACGGAACCTCCTCGTCCAACAAAAATAAATATGCAAAGGACGGAACCTCCTCGCCCAACAAATAAAATGATGTGGGCCTCAGTTCCCAAAATTAAATATACAATGGACGGACCCTCCTCGTTCAACAAAAATAAAATATGCGATGGACAGAACCTCCTCATCCAACAAAAATAAATATGCAATGGACGGAACCTCCTCGTCCAACAAATAAAATGATGTGGGCCTCAGTTCCCAAAAATAAATATACAATGGACGGAACCTCCTCGCCCAATAAATAAAGTGAGGTGGGTCTCAGATCCCAAAATAAAATGCAGTGGACCTTGAGTCAAAACAAGTGAGCCATGAGCCTGAAAATAGACATTTGAGTTAGAAAAAATTATGTTTGGGCAATGACCCGAGAACTTTATTCGGAGGCCTTGAGCCAAAGCAAGTAAGCCATGAGCCTTAAAATTAGACCATTGAGTCAGAAATTTTTTTTATGATTGGGCCATGACTCGAGATTTTTCAGCAATGGGCCTTGAGCCACAATGAGTAAGCCATGAGCTTTTTTTTTTAAAAAAAAGACCTTTGAAGCAAAAAAAAATTATGTTGGCAATGACCCGAGAATGCAATGGACCTTGAGTCGAAACAAGTGAGCCATGAGCCTGAAAATAGACCTTTGAACCAGAAAAATTTAATGAGTTGGGCCATGACCCGAAAATTTTATTCGGAGACTTGACCCTCTTTTTTGTTTTTAACAAAGAAGAGGCTTTAGCCAAGAATGATGAATTAAACTATGTGCAAGAAAATTTTATGAAAAAGGACTTTAAGCCAAACAACTTTTGGAATTGGGTCATAAGCCAGAAACTTCTGTTGTGGCCTTTGAGCCAAAAACATTTATAGTGGGCCCTTGAGCCCAAAATATTTGTAGTTGGCCTTTGAGCCAAAAAGAAATGAGCCTTGGGTCACAGAATACAACTCTTCTTTATCCTTTTTCTTTTTCTTCTTTCTTTCTTCTCTTTTTCTCTTCTTTTTTTTTTTTTAAAAAAAAAGCATGCACACTTACAAACCAACTCGACACAAACTCACACAAGAGAAAAATAAGCATGAAGAGCGACCTTCAGATAAATTGAAGCTGGTGCTTCTTAGCGAGAATCAACCAATCAAACCAGCCTTTGGACACTTCACGACCTATTATTCACTTTGGGTCAGACCTTGTTCTTGTTGCCATTGTAGCATCTTAAACACCACTTGTATTCATCTTCCCTTCATTTCCAAGTATCAAATTGAAAATCAAGCTACCTCATAATCTCGATTGCTCCTTGAGAACATCATCTACCACCTCCACTCAAGATATTTGAACTTTTTGTGACTTCAGTGGTCCCTCGAGAGATTGCCATTAGATTGTTGAACCATACTGTCAGACCTATATTCAATTATCCTGAAGCATTACCTAATGAACATCCATTGAATTGCAAGTGTCTCAAGAATAAAATCGATTAAAGACATTCTTTGAGGACTTTGAAGGTTTGACTGCAAGGAATATAGAAGAGCAAGACAAAAATGGGTGTTTCTCCAAGTGAGTTCCTTTGATGCTCCTGGATCAAGATTTACTTATTGATGTGACCCTTTGACAGCCAAAGCAAAATTGCCCCAGTTTATGGTTGAAATAAGCAACAAAAGGAGAAATTTCCCCAGTGTAGGATTGAATCAATCAATGCGTAAATCTGCCCCAGTGAAGGGTCAACTCAAAAAAAATTGCACCAATTTAAGATTGAATCAAGAAACGAAGGGAATTTGCCCCAGTGTAGGGCAGAATTGATAGACGTTGAAATTTGCCCTAGTGTAGGACCAACTCAAAAAATTTCACACAATTTGGGATTAAATTGAGGAACGGGGGGAATTTTCCCAAGTGTAGGGCAGGATTGATCAATACAAAAAATTGCCCCAGTGTAGAGACTACTCAAAAAAATTGCCCCTGTTTGGAATTAAATTGAGGAACGAGGGGAATTTTGCCCTAGTGTAGCGCCACACTCAACCAAAATTTTGCCTTAACATAGGAATGGGTAGAGAGTTGTCCCTATATAAATCCCTCTTAATTTTTTTATTTGCCCTAACTTTTGCTTAGACCGCCATTACGGGTTTTCAGCCTAACGGGCTTTTTTCTTTTTCTTATATTTTTTTTTATGGAGAAAAATAATTCAAAAGAATGTGTAAATGCCTTGTATCAAAATTAAGATTTTATGAAAATATGAGCAACCCTTCATTGATCCAAATGGACTTTTGAAAGCTTGTAACTTGGCCATGGTTAAGGGTTAAGAAACAAAAGGTATAAAAGGCTCAAACAAGTGTTTAAGGGTGAATGAGACCAAGGATCTTTGAATTTTCTTATATCACTAAGAACATTGCTTGCCTTATCTTGGACCCAAAAATTTTCTTCTTTCCCTTTTTTATTCATTTTTCAATCCAACTATGTACCTTGCCAACATATCTCCTTTTTTTTCTCTTTTTTTTTTCTTTATTTTTTTTTTGCTTTTTCCTCATCATCATCTCCTTCACATTTTCTTCTTTTCCTTCACTTATTGTTATTGCAAGCAACCTTCAGTACGAGCCCTATTGTAGGGATGATCCTGGTCTAGGGTTATTAGAAAGAATTTTCAAGGCTCAAAAGGGATAGCAAGGGATAATGATCTTTTTTTTCTTGTTTTTTAGAAGGATAAAGAAAGATGGCCAATCTTCATTTCAAATCTTGGTTACTCAATTCTCATAAAGAATTAATCCTAAGACAAAACCAACCAATGGTGAAAATCACACCTTCATTTATTTGCTCCCATTTTTATTTTTTATTTTATTTTTTTCATCTTTTTTTTTTAAGAGGGGATTTAGGAACTTCTACCCGCTACTGTTGCATGTTCCCCACAACACAAAGATTAATCAAAGGGTCTAAAATTGAATCACAAAACTTTTATTCCAGGATTTAGAAAAACAAACAAACCATGCATGTCCATTATAATAAAACTTCAAGACAAACCAAACCAGGGGCGGAGCCAGGAATAAATTATAAGAGGGGCCAAGAAAGTGGATACACATCCATAATAAATTGATATGGTTTAAACTTTATATATGTTCTACGAATTTTATCTTGACGATTGATAGGATAATCCCAAATTTATTGACGTTTTTCGGGATCACTTATCAAAGTATCAATATTAATTTTTTTTTAAAATTTTTATAACTTTAGAAGGAGATGACTCAATAGGTTGCTTAAGAACATTTTCAATATTACTCGATGAATTTAAAATTGATGTACTATGTTGTATTTCATCATTTATTCTCTCATCCCTTTTGAAAAATAAGTCAATCATTTTGTTTTTAAACATCATTATTACTCAATTAATAACCCTAAAAAATAAATTTTTTAAAAGCATTTTTTTAAACAAAAGAGTAAAATAATTGAAAAATAAATTAATAAAATAGAAATAATTAAAGAAAAGACAAAAACATAAAAAGGGGCGAACATAAAAATAAAAAATAAAAAATAAATAAAACATCACTTCACATTAGCAAAAGCAAATACAACTTACACGGTGAAAGCAATGTAAAGATTAATCAAATAAAAAAAAGGGGAGGTACAAGGAAACAATAAAATATTGAGCTGTTGACTTGCTGCAGTTGTACAATTAGTAATTAGACACACTATTTTCCCTTCTCTGATGTCTCACACCGCCATCGCATCACACTTCCCCAAGTTGTGTCATCCCGTCTCTCCCTCTGCAAGATCGTTGTATCACCTCACTAAACAAATATATATTTTTTCAAAAACTTGGGGGAGGCCATGGCCACCATAGGCCTCCCCCTCCCTCCGCCCCTGAACCAAACATAGGGAACAATATGATCAAACAATCTTGATGCGGCAATCATTGCTCAACAACACCTGTTCAATCCATTTGCTCAAAGATTATTTGCCATTGGAGCGTTGGGCGGTGGACTGCCGATGACAACTGTAACTCCATCATCTTGAACAAGAAATGACCCACCGGTTGGCAATCATGCTAGAAATGGAGGTTTCCTTGAAAACACGGGCACCTTTGCAATTAGTTGTGATTTCCACAAAATCTCAAACAGCTTGATATTGGGGATCGAGAGTCTCGGCCTCGAAAGAGATAGTAGGCTTTTCCTTTGAGATCTGAGCCTTAGTGAGTGATAGTCTGGACAAGTTTCAGAGGGCACTAACAGATGACTTGGAAACACTGGATGCTCCAAGTTATGAAACTGTGCTGTTCTTTTCCTCCACCTCATTTCTCAAGGTTCGTTCAACTCTTTTTCCATCAACTTCCATTAATTATCCAAGTTTGATTGGTATCAACTTTTTCTTGAAAGCACAAGGATTTAATTTATCTGAAAAGGAGCATGGAAGCCCTTTTTTCTTTGCTTTTTTCTTTTAAAAAAAATCACTACTTACTCGACCGAAGACTCTTTTTTTTTTTTTTTTTAATTATGCCCAGATGGCCAGGAACTTGAAATGAAAATATATTTTTTTTTTAATTTTTGTTTTACCTGAAGTTAAGAATGCATGCGATGCATGAAATGAATGCCCTTTTTTAAAAATTACATGCAAAGAAATGAGCTTCTTTTTTTTTACATGCATGACTTGTATAGAAAATCTTTTCAACTTAAAGATGCATGTTTATGCATGTGGTGAGTCTCTTTGTTTTTTTTTTTTTTTTGGTGAATATCAATACAAGTGAGTCCCTTTTTTTTCAAAGTTTATGAATGCATGAGATGCATGAAATGATTTTTTTTTGCCTTTTGATTAACACATAACAAAGATAATGCACAAGGTACAAGCAAAGATTTTTTTAGAGATAATGCACAACGTGCACAAAAAAAGCATAAGATGCAAAAAAAAAACTTTTATTTTTATAATTTTTTTTAGAAAAAAAAGAGAAACATGAAATGGTTTTTTTTTTAATCTTTGATTGACACGAAAAAATGCTCAAGATGCACTAAAGAACAAGTGTTTTGTAGAAAATATGCTCCCTCTGTGTCCTAAGTTGAGTGGATTCCATCTATCAGTGTATGGTTTTAAAGGATAGTTCGAAAAAACCTAGAGGAAAAGGTCCTCAGATTGCCCCTGTCAAGAAGATAAGGATCTAATTCCAAGAATTGATCACAAGGAGTGATAAACCCTCACAATATGGTCATATCCATGAAACCAGGCACAATCTGAGCGGGAGAATTAGCGCAAGTCAAGGAAGCATAAAGTTCCACAATAACATCGCCAAAGCCCCTTCTAAGTCCTACGGCGTCACTCAGGCTCAGGTATAGAGCCCATATTGTGTGTGAGGTAAGTGACCGTGAGGTGTATGGAGGGAGCATACAAAACTGTAGCACCTAAAAAAAAAAAAAAGAAACCTTGAAAAATAAAGACACACATGTCTATACAAAAAGGGGTTAGAAGTCATCTACCCTAATATTGAAACAAGCCAAAAAAATAAAAAAAATATTTACATACAAAATCATAATAAACCAAAGCAAGAGCATAAAAAAAAAAGATTCTTTTTCATTTTCCATTTTTAATTTTTTTAATTTTTTATGAACATCAAAACAAAGAAAACCAAAAGGGGTAGAACAATTAAGTTAAAATTTATTAAAAATTTGCACAACTAATTTTAATGGGCTTAACTCTCTAGAAACATCCCCAGTGGAGTCGCCATCTGTCGCAACCGAAAATCGTGAAGGGGACAGCGAAAAAATAGATTTTTAGGAAAAGAGTAGAGTCGCCACCAATTTTATTTAATTTAGGTAAAAGTTGGAAAATCCTTTAAAAATGGTCTTTGGAACTAAGATTGAGTTCGGGAGTCGCTTTTGCGCATAGGGAAGGATGGGGATTTAACCCCACAGCACCCTAATACACCCGTTAGAAAAAAAACGGTTACCCAAATTAATTATGTAAATGATTAACAAATTTAAAATATTTATTTTACCCCTTTGAAGAAATTTTACAAAAATGAAATAAAATAAACTCATCTATACCTTTATTTTTGTTATTAACTTCTTAACAAATCAAAGGAATAAAAAAAGGCTCATCAAATTTTAAAGAGAGAAAGAAAATACTTACCTCAACATATGACACCTCAACCTAATCTTCTATTTGCGTGCCCATGAATTCACTTAATTGTAAGTGTGTTATGACCAAGGCTCATGAACATTCTCCCTTTAAGCATCAGCATATGTCCTGCAGCATGACTTTCAAAAGAAAGAAGAAAGTGAGATATAGAATATAGGGGCTGAAAATTACACATTCATTTCAATGACTTAATACTAAGGTCCAACAAGCCAAATTCCAAGCAAAAGTACTCTTCCATGCGCCCAGATCATCCATACAGTGCGCATTCCCAATTTAACATGATCTTCCTTCTTTCAAACCAATCATACACCAAAATCAAAATAAACAAATATTCATCAATGCAAGGCAGCCTCGTTATTAGACTTGGAATTTCACTATATGCAAACAGTGATTACACATGTTAGTACAAAACTTTTCAAAGTCCAACACATAATTGCATGATCTTATTCCAAGTTCAAGAAATATCTAACAATAATGACAATAAACCAAAAACTTGTCTAGGAAAAATAGACCAGGCAGTTAAGACACTAAATCATCTTCCACAGACAACTAAAACACAAGAACAGAATAAAAAGAACAAAGGTTAGAGATAGTCGTCATAAGGTTGAGCCATAATAATAAAATAACCGAGAACAAAGGAAGAGCTTATGGAACAACATATGAGAATCTCAAATAATTCATAACTTCATTGATAAATCTCAGTACAAAAAAAAATGTAGAAGATTCAAAATTTGAAATTCTGCCAAGCAGGGATCTTAAAAAATTGAGAACTTTTGTTACTTCTACTCTAAAATGTCCTACTTTTCTCTCTTGATTTCTCACATATTTCTCATAAAATTACAAATCAAAGACACCCCTCTCTATACAAATCAAAATCCTCTCTCTGTCTCTCTAAGCCTTGACTTTCACTACTCTATTTTGTCGAGTCTGTTTCTTCTCCCCTCTACACTGTTTCTGTTTGTGTTATTGTCGTGTTGCCTCCCTCTTCTGTTCGTCCTTCCTTTCTTCATTTTATAGACCACACGCTGCTGCCAATCTTGCATGAACCTGCGAAAATCAAGAAGTATTCCAAATTAATTCATGATTTTGACTCTAAAAAGGAAGGAGATGATACTTACCTCCTAAACTCTGCGCTGCGCTACGTCAACCATCCAGAGAAGGAAAGAAATCATGCGTTTCTTTTATTCTGTGCAAGCAAGGAGCGAAATCTCCGGAGATGAAGGATTGATGCGAGGCTGAGGAAAGTATATGATTTGTTGAGCAAAAATCTCATCCCATCCGTGATTCAGTGCGAGATTGACTCTAAGGAAGATGTTTGTGCGGCTAGGGTTTCATTTGGGAGAAAGAAGAAGATGTGTGTGGCTGCTAGGGTTTCAAAGAAAGAGGGAGGAAGAAGTGTGTGGGTGGATCCGGGTTTGAGTCAGAATGGGTCTTGGGTAAGTTGAAGGGAAATGGATATTGAGTAAGGATTGTGGGCTTTGGAGCTGGTTTGACCCAATAATGAAATAAAACAAAAACAATTCTAAGAGTTTAACATAAAATAAAAATTTAAAATCTTTTTGGGATTTTTGTCTTTTATAATTTTTTTGGATTTTGGGATAAATAAAATATATATATATATATCAAAAGTAAATGAATTTTTTTTTTTTAATTTTTCTCTTTTTGCAATTTTGTTTATTTTTGCAGATTTTAGTGAAAAACTTAAAAAAGACCCGGTCAAAATAGGGTGTTCACAGATGGCTTTAAGTAGAGCTTCATTAAATGCAATAGAGTCGTTCTGGCAGCCAGTAATGCAATGGAGACGTTGGTTGTACTCTAACATGAAGGATCATGGCTTTATGCATCGTGCAGTAGCCAAATCAGAAGTTGTGCAGAAAGCTTTTGTACTTTGCAGAGTATATTTCCCTTCTTGTGTAATAACCAAGAGTACTAAGGAATAAAGCATGTTAGAAACATTCTTTAACTGGAAGTTGTCTCTGACTTCCTAGGTTGCTTGAGAGAGTGACCTTCTGAATTTCTTGATAAGCGTGAGAGAGAGATTCAGAGTCTTCTGCATGAGGGGACAGCTTCCAAAAGCTTCGTGTACTCGAGTTCCTAACGAAGAACCTTAGACGAGTATGAGAGCATAGCAGAGACAGGTTGAAACTGATTTGAAGAAAGTCAACAATCCTAGTCAGCCGACGGGTTAACTTTTGCTTATCCAGACAGGTTATCATTCATGTGGACAGACAGATGAGTTTTGGTATTTTATGATCTGTACACTAAGTAGACAGGTTAACAACCACAAAGTAGGTTAATTAAATCATTAACCAATGTTTAGTTTTCATCAAAACTTAGGGAAATGCACACAGACATTTTAGAGACTTAACAATCTCCCCCTTTTTGATGAAGACAAACATTCAGATGATTTAATAAATCTTAGAAAATATCATCGCAAGAGACAACAGAATTAAAACAAGTTGAAATTTTCTAAACCAGAAGTAATGTGTAGACAGGTGCACTTTGGTACAAATTATCATTAATATCAGAGAGATATGCAGCTCAAGTTGAAGAGTTCATCTCAATTTTAACTTAATCATCTTATATTTTAAATTTTAACTTAATCTTAATCATCTTATACTTTCTCCCCCTTTTGTCAACAACAAAAAGAAACATCCAGAAAACAGTAACAAGCAGAAATGATAAAATAAAACTGATTTTTCATTCATCATAAGCTTTTTAAGTACAAGGTAGAGTTTTTACAACAGCAACTACCTAGGCTGACTAAAAAGTGAAAACAGAGAGGCAACTCTCTTTTCTAGAAGCAGCCTAGCACGCCTTTCTTCATCCAATTTTCTTCTGACTTCTTCTAGCTCAGCTTTAAGTAAATTGAAGCTATATAAGTCCACCATCTGAGAAGAAGGGGCTTCTGTAGATAGGCTAGTTGAAGCAGTAGACAGGTCTGGATACCAGGGCAAGGCTAAGACAGGTGGTGCCTTGGGTACAGAGAAGGGTGAAGAGATACGGGGAAAGACATATTGATGAATGGTTCTGAAATAAAAGAAAGGGAGAAAAGCTAACTTAAACAAAGGTTTGATTCTGACTAAGTCAGTATCAAGAGAAGGAAAAACACAGGAAAGTCTCTCACATAGAGACAGACGAGTGACTCTAATTTGTATAGGAGGGGGAAGAGATTGATTAGCTAAGACAGATGGAGGTAAGGATAATAGAGAGTCTATATGACAGAAAAAAGAATTTGACCCTGTTACTAAGAGAAAGAAATACCTAGACCTATTAGGTAACATTACAACAGAGGCAGGATAGTGAGATCCTTCCAATGTTCTAATGAACACAACGATAGGGGGATAGAAGAAAATCTCCCTACAAGGGTTAAGAATGTGAGGTGGAGGAGAAGGAATGACAGGTAAGTGAGATACACTTGCAGTCATCAGAGGTTGCAAATCAATCACAAACAGCCTTAATGATATGCCAGATTGTTCTCTGGGAGTTGAGTCCCTATGAACAACTGAGTACTGACACATATCAGACACAACATCAAATGATGTTTGGGTGTGGTGTGAGGAGACATGTGAGGGAAAAGGAGAGGCAACAGAAAGAGATTTAACACATGGAGAGGAGACAGCAGAATTGGGGATACCTTGGTGAAGGGGAGAGGATGGTGCAGAGGGAAAAAAGAAAAACTGATCTTTAAAGAGCCTTGGCTTCTTCTTTGAAGGGGATGAAGTGACAATTTCAGGTTGGACAACTGTCTGAGTCCCACCAGACAGGTCAGCAGAAGTTGCAGCAGCAGCAACAGCTTCAGCAGAGGGTCCTTCTACAGGGATTTCTTCCCTTCCAGCATGAGCCACAAAAGGCATTAGGTACCCTGACCTTCTTTTTCTGGGAATGATTCCCAAATTAAGAGGCTTCTTCTCCTTGGGCTCCTCCAAGGGTGGAGTTGTCTGCTCCCCCTGAGCAGATACTTCATCTTTACTAGGTTCAGACTCCACTTGTCTGACCTTGGTAAAGGTTTTCACTAGGCTTCTCTTTTTTGCTGGGTTATGCAGATGCACCAACAGATTCCTCAGCTTCACTTGTCTTCCTCTTGGAAGAGGGTTTCTTTGGCTTGAACCTTAGAGGCTCAACTGTTTCAGCAGATTCCTCAGAAGCTGAAGGTTTCTCTACCTCAGGCCTCTGGTCTTGTCTGGCCACATTTCCAGCAGGCTTCCAGATTCTCTCAGAAATAGGAACTTCTGATTCAGCAGTAGAATCCACTGGTTTTTCTATCTTCTCCTTCTGCTTCTACTCAGCAGCAGGCTTCTTCTTCTTCTTCATCTGCTTATCTTCCTCTTCATCCTCCAGAGGGATACCTTCAATGTTCATCATAGACAGGACCTTCCTGTCAAGAGGAAGTGACATGTCCACAAAATGAACATTACTTGGAACAAACAGCTTGTTCCTGAAAACTCTTGTCAACAGCATTCCACAGGGATAGGTTTGCATGTTGGTCCTCTTGATCAGAGACTCAAGGTACATGTAGATGAGATCATTGATGTCTACCTTGATTTTGTGAATCAAGTGGTACAGAGCAAATCTGTCCATCTTGGTCACATTGTCTCGTGATCCTTTCCTTGGCATCACACACTCCAACAACAGCTTGTGCAAGAATCTGCACTTTGGCACCATGCTGATTGGCTTCTTGTTCTCAGGGTTGGGAACACCATAGACAGCAATGTTGACATTCTCAACTCCCACCTGATCTTCCCAGTCAGGTTTGAAAGCAGCTCCAATCCTTGGACATCTTGTAGCTAACTCCAACGAGCTGATGGGGAAAAGAAGAGTTTTGTCCATCATTTGAGCCTTAAAGCTCTTGGTTCCATCAAACATGCTGGTGATAACCACAGCATTCCTCCAGAAATCTCTGACAAGCTTGGGATGAACAAGCTCCTTGATGTCAAAGAAGGAAGTCCACTTAGAGTATTCCAACTCTTCAGTGACATCCATATCCTATTTCTTCAGTTGTTGAAGATCAACAGTCTTGCCAGGAAGAATTTTCTCAACATCAGCAACTCACATATTGTATTTCTCAGCAATTTCCTTTGAAGAGAGATGCTTTGAAGATGCCATTGTTTAGAGAATGGGTTTCGAGGGTTTTGGAAGAGAGAGGGGTTTTAGAGAAGAGAAGACGAAGAGAGAACAACTTTAGGGATTTGAAAAGTTAAAGTTTGAACCTTTCTGACGATTTGCCTTTTATAGCAATAAAGGCAAGAGAGAGATAGAAAACATTTTTAATTTTAAAACGGCACGATTTTTGTGGGGAACTGTAGCGCCCACTTAAGACATAATGAAAACATGGTTTCGAAATTAAAAACTGCCGTGCACATGATTAGCTTCAGATTAATAAATGGTATCAAATAATTAATAACCATTTCAATAAAACTGTTGAGTATCAGCACAGTGACTCAGCAGAGTCAGACAGGTAATCATAGACAAGTGATATAAAAACATAAGACATGTAGCATAGACAGTTCAAAAACTCAGACTTTTCATTCAACAATACAATGCATATTTAGATTATCTCTAATAAATAAAAATCTTTCTTCTGCTAAGAGTTTAGTGAAAATATCAGCCAATTGATTTTCAGTTTTAACAAACTTAATATCAAAGATACCTTTTTGAACATAATCTCTTATAAAGTGATGTTTGATTTCTATATGCTTAGCCTTAGAATGCTGAATTGGATTTTTAGTTAAGCAAATAGCACTGGAATTATCACACCATACAGATATATTATGCTAAAAAATAGAGTAATCCTCAACTTGATGTTTTACCCATAAAAGTTCGGAGCAACAACTAGCAGCTGAGATGTATTCTGCTTCAGCAGTAGATAGAGCAATAGTTGTCTGCCTTTTGCTTGACCAAGAGACTAAGTTTGCTCCAATGAAGTGGCATCCTCCACTAGTGCTTTTCCTTTCTATTCTTTCTCCAGCAAAGTCAGCATCATAGAATCCCACTAATCTGTATTCTTTAGTTCTTAAATATAGCAAACCAAGATTAGTAGTCCGAAGCAAATATCTAAATATTCGTTTAACAGCTTTAAGATGAAATTCTCTTGGGTCAGATTGAAATCTAGCACACATACAGACACTAAATTGAATATCAGGTCTGCTTGATGTTAAGTAGAATAGAGATCCAATCATACCTCTGTAGACAGTTTGGTCTACCTTCTTACCTTCATCATCTTTACTTAGTTTTGCATTGGTTTCCATGGGAGTTTTCATCAGTTTAGCACTTTCCATTTTGTACTTCTTAAGCATCTCCTTGATATACTTTTGTTGATGGATGTAGATTCCATCTCTTGTCTGTTTGATTTGTAATCTAAGGAAGAACTTTAATTCTCCCATCATGCTCATCTCAAATGCTACTTGCATTAGCTTGGAAAACCCTTGCATAGCTTTTCATTAGTTGCTCCAAAAATAATATCATCAACATATATTTGGATTATGATGAAGTTCTCTTTAGAACTTTTCTTAAACAGAGTAGTATCTACTTGTCCTCTATAAAACCATTATGCATGAGAAAAGAACTTAATCTATCATACCATGCTCTAGGTGCTTGTTTTAAACCATATAGTGCCTTTTTAAGTTTAAAAACATGATTTGGTTTATCAGTATCTTCAAAACCAGGGGGTTGTTTAACATATACTTCTTCTTCAATTATACCATTGAGAAAAGCACTTTTCACATCCATTTGAAAAAGAGTGATTTGGTGTTGTGCAGCATATGACATCAGAATGCGAATAGCTTATATTCTAGCTACACGTGCAAAGGTTTCAGTATAGTGAATACCTTCTTGTTGGTTATAGCCTTGAGGTACTAACCTTGCTTTATTTCTGACAACTTTGCCATCCTCATCCAATTTGTTTCTGAAGACCCATCTTGTTCCAATGACAGACTTGTTTTTAGGCTTGGAGACAAGTGTCCAGACATCATTTCTGGTGAACTGATTGAGTTATTCTTGCATAGCAAGAATCCAACTTTCATCATCAAAGCTTCTTCAATGTGCTTTGGCTCTATTTCTGACATGAAGGCCACATTGCTTGATTCTTTTAAAGTGGATCTAGTTCTCACTCCTTCTGAGGGATTTCCAATAATAAGATCCTTAGGATGATGAGTTTTGAATTTACAGTCCCTTTTAAGATCATCATGAAGATCTTGACTTGTCTGCTGACTTGTCTACTCCACTTGTCTGACTGGTTCAACTTCAGGCTCTGACTTGGTCAGGTCAGGTTGTTGATTTTCTGACTTATTTATGTCAAGACCTGCAAGATCATCTTCTAGATCTGATAGTTCCTTATCAGTCTTTAAACTATCATTAAATTTAACATGAACAGATTCTTCAATAACAGATGTTCTAGAATTATAAATTCTAAAAGCTTTAGACATTTCAGAATAGCCTACAAAGATACCTTTATCTGCCTTGGAGTCAAACTTTCCAAGTTGATCCTTAGTATTTAGAATGAAGCATTCACAACCAAATGCATGAAAGTAAGAAATGTTGAGGCTTTTTCCTTTCCACAATTCATAGGGTGTCTTATTAAGAAAAGTCCTAATGAGTATTCTGTTTTGTACATAACACGCAGTGTTTACTGCTTCTACCCAGAAATACTTAGGGAGATTATTCTCATTGAGCATAGATCTAGCCATCTCTTGCAGAGATCTGTTCTTTCTCTCAACCACTCCATTTTGTTGAGGAGTTCTAGGTGCAGAGAAATTGTGAGAAATTCCATTCTCCTCACAGAACTGTCTAAACTGCTCATTTTCAAATTCTCCCCCATGGTCACTTCTAAGAGTAGAAATGCAGGAACCCTGCTCATTTTGTACTCTTTTACAGAATACTGAGAAAGCCATAAAAGACTCATCCTTGTGGGTTAAGAAGAGTACCCATGTATATCTAGAATAGTCATCAACTATGACAAATCCATATTTTCTTCCAGCCAAGCTAGCAACACTAACTGGTCCAAACAGATCCATGTGTAACAACTGAAGAGGTCTAGAGGTTGATACTTGGTTTTTAGATTTGAAACTTGATTTTACTTGTTTACCTCTCTGACATGCAGCACACAAAACATCTTTCTTAAAACTAATATCAGGCAATCCTCTTACAAGGTTATCCCTTTTTAATTTTGAAATAAGTTTCATACTAGCATGTCCTAGTTTCTTATGCCATAACCATCTTTCATCCTCTTTAGACATCAGACAGGTTACACTTTGATTTGAGAGGTCAGTCAGTTCAATCTTATACAGATTTTGTTGCCTTTTAGCTGAAAAAATGGTTTTGCCACTGAGATCTTTAACTATACATAAATCCTTGGTAAAGGAAACATCAAATCCACTGTCACATAATTGACTTATGCTAAGCAAATTGTGTTTTAATCCTTTAACCATAAGAACATTAGATATAGAGGGAAGAGGAGGTTTACCACAAATAGTACCAATGCCTATAACCTTCCCTTTCTGATTTCCACCAAATGCCACACGTCCTCCTTTCTTAAGTTGGAGGTCTAGGAACATAGACCTTTCTCCTGTCATGTGTTGCGAGCAACCACTGTCCAGGTACCAGCAGTGGTGTTTTCTTTGTGCTGTTGACGACATCTGCAACAGAGATTATTTGCTCTTTAGGTACCCATAATTTTCTGGGTCCTTTTCTGTTAGTTTTAGGAGTCTGTGAAAACTTCCTTCTTTTCTTATGAATACACTTAGACATAATATGTCTAGTTTTTCAACAGAAATTATAGACAGGTATGGATTTAATGAAAGTAGATTTAGTAGACACTTTAGAGTTTTTAGTTGATACTTTATGATGTGTCTGATGGACATATCTAATACCTTCTTTGTTAAGGGAGTGCCTCTGACAGCCAAGCAGCTTGGTCAGATTATCTCTACCATTAACAAATTTGGCAAGATCAAAAGTGAGCTCTTCCACTTTTTGTTGAAGTTTTTCAACTTCTTCAGATTGTGATGTATCACTAGAGATCTTAGCTTCATCAGACATTTCAGTCTTCAGCTCACTGTTCTCTTTGGCAAACTTCTGACACTCTTGAGATTTCTGTTTATGCTCACTGAGAAGCTTAACATAATCTCTTTTGAGGGATTTGAAAGCCTTAGATAAGCAGTTGGATTCCTCCAGCAATTCCTCATAAGCATCAAGTAATTCCTCATAGTCAGGATGTACCTCATTATCTGAATCTGAGTCACTGTTGGCCATCAGACAGAGATTAGCTTCTTCCTCTGTCTTTATATCAGAAGATGTTGACTCCAAATCTTCCCATGTAGCCATCATCCATTTCTTCTTCTTTTTGAAGAATTTCTTAAAAGGGGCTTTCTTGAGTTAAGGACATTCAGCTTTGATGTGACCTGGCTTCTTGCACTCATAGCAGACAATTGAACTCTTGTCTGTTAAAGTGGATTCTTTGAAGTTCTTGTCCTTGTTGAACCTTCTGAATGGCTTATCCTTTCTGAACTTCTTTTTCTGTAAAAGAAGGTTTATCTTTCTGGTTAGGAGAGATAATTCTTCATCACTTTCAGAATCCTCGGGTTCAGACAGGACAACATCACTGGATGACACGTCTGCCTTCAGAGCTTTTGAAGCCTTTGAAGAATTTTGATCAGCCTTCAAAGCAATTGACTTGCCCTTCTTTGTTGTGATTTCATCTCCAAGTTCTTGCTCATGAACAGTGAGTGTACCAAGAAGTTCATCCATAGTCAAGGAAGTAAGATCCTTGGCTTGAGAGATAGCAGTTACCAAAGGTCTCCACTGCTTAGGTAGACTCCTTAGAATCTTTCCAACCTTCTCAACATTAGATTAAACTTTGCCAAGAGACTTTAGGCCATTGATGATAGTTTAAAATCTTCCTATCATCTGAGCAACAGATTCTCCTTCCTCCATGAGAAACAGTTCATACTTTCTGACAAGTATGGCAATCTTTGATTCTTTGACTTTGGCTGTTCCTTCATGTGTGACAGCTAAAGTGTCCCATATTTCTTTAGTAGAATCACAGGCACAAAGGACGTAGAAGACTACATGGACAAAGAGCGAGAGAAAAGTTGATCACCATTCCACTCATGGCCAATCAACCGCATACCAAACCACTGAAGGACTACGCAACCCCACATGCTAGGGGTTTGCGAACTGAGATTGCTAGGCCAGAAATTGAGGCGGAGAACTACACTATACCACCCCAATTAAATGGCATGATTAGGCAACATCAGTTTGGAGGATTACCCTCGGAAGACCCGACTGATCATGTGGAGACATTCTTGGAATTCACCGATGCAATAAGAATTCAAGGTGCCCCGATTGATGCTATTCGCTTGAGGTTATTCCCCTCCTCTCTGACTGGAAGGGCAAGAGCTTGGTTGAAGTCAGTGCCTGCTAATACTTTGTCAACATGGGACCAACTGGAGCAGGCATTCTTGGAACAATTCTTTCCACCATCCAAGACTGCTTACCTACGAACTCAGATCACCGGCTTCTTCCAAAAGGACGGAGAATGCTTATCCGAAGCTTGGGATCGTTACAAAGGATTGCTAGAATCTTGCCCACATCATAGGCTCGAGAAGTGGCTATTAGTGCATACCTTCTACAATGGATTGGATTATTCTTAGAAGGTGTCACTTGACTCCGCAGCTGGTGGAATATTGATGAATAGACCACTAACTAAAGCATTCAATATCATTGAAAGCGTTGCCACCAACTATCATCAATGGGGTTTAGAAAGAGGTAATAACCCGAAAAAACTTTCGGGAGGTAAGTTTGATGTAGGTGGTACGGAATTGATATTGTCTAAATTTGATTCATTAAGTAAGCGCTTTGATATGCTTGAAAAAGCTAATGTGAGTTCAATAGGTGCTACTAATGTTGCTTGTGAGATTTGTGGAATGCAAGGACATGATTTCATGGAGTGCCCACATGGTAGTGCTCCTGCAAAAGGCGCTTCGGGTGAACAAGTGAATTCATGTCACAATTTTTATGACACGAACCCGAAGTTGCCAAACTATGTTCCCCCAAACTCTTACAACCAAGGAAGGAAGAATAGCCCTTATCTCTCCTACCGGAACTACAACAACACATTGAACCATGAATTCCAAGAAGGACAAAGTAATATGAAACCCTCATCGGGGTATCCTCAGGCACAAAATTCTAAACTTAAGTCTCTTTTGGGAAATTTTGTTGAAACTCAAACAAAGCAAAATGATGAGTTTAGGCAACAAGGTAGGGCAGTCAATGAGGCAATAAAGGATTTAACATCTAAGGTAGATAACTTAGCCATCCATAATAAGATGTTAGAAACTCAGATTACCCAACAAGCTAGTACATTTTCTAGGACTAAGGGTACATTTCCAGGACAACCCGAAGTTAATCCCGGTGAGCACTATAATGCTATATACTTGAGGGATGATAAGCTTAGGGTAGTTGAAAAGGGCATGGAATGTGAGGTGGACATGAGTGAACAAGAAGAAATTAAACCAAAGTATTTCCCTCCACCACCTTACCAACCCCCAATACCTTTCCCACAAAGGCTAGTCAAGAAAAATCAAGTAGAAAAAGAGACTAAGAGCTTAATTGAGGAGCGCGATGAAATGATAAAAACTAATATGCCTCCTAAACTAAAAGATCCAGGAAGTTTCTCTATTGCTTGCTCAATTAGAGTAGTGAAAATAGACCATGCCTTATGTGACTTAGGGGCTAGTGCGAGTTTGATGCCGCTTACCATCTTTGAGAGGTTAGGAACCAAGGAATTGAGTCCATCAAAGTTCTCTTTACAATTTGCGGATGGCTCAAGTAAAACCCCTCTAGGCATACTTGAGAATGTCCCCATAAAGGTAGGGAAATTTTTCATTCCTGCAGATTTCATGGTGTTAGATATGAACGGGAATTCTAAATTCCCTATCATTCTTGAAGGCCATTCTTGGCCACAGCTGGAGCAATAATAGATGTAAAAAATGGTAAGCTCTCTTTGAATGTAGATGAAGGTAGGGTGGATTTTGAATTGACTAACTCATATAACAACCCTCCTTTTGAGAATCATGTGTGCAGGATTGAGATAATGCCTCCGGAGGTGAAGGAAGAGCTTAACATGGAAGTAACTTTCCAAACTTTGCATGACAAATGCTGCACCGAATAAAGATGAACCAGTAGTTGCTCAACATGTGGAGTTAAAACTTCTGCCGGGAGGAAATAAGGGCATGAGACTCAGAGTGAAAAGAGCAAAGCGAAAGCGCATGTGGCCATATGAACAAAATAAGCTCTTTGAAGGTCTTCCTCGGAAGAGAAGTGTTCTTTCACTTCCAAGCCCAGCTGATCCTAGTTGATTGAAGGGACTATGGTCAAGCTTAAGACCGTAAATAAGCGCTTCTTGGGAGGCAACCCAAGCTTTCTTTCCCTTGCTATTTTGTTTTTGATTTTTGTTTTGAATAATTTGAGAAGATTAGAGGAGAAAGATCATTGTTGATGGTTTTGCCAAGTAATTACAGGTTAGTAAGGCATGGAAAGCACAAAGGCATGGAAAATAAAGTCAGAGGAGATCATGGCCTGGCCCTGACAGGGTTCACAACCGTGAAGGATGAAAAGTGAGGAAACAGGGGTGATCACGGGCAAGCCGTGATACCCATCATGGCCGTGACAAGGCCCAGCAGAAGACCACAAAAGGTCATGGCCCAGCCGTGACTTGGGTCACGGGCATGACGGACAGAATCACCGTGATCACGCCTAGGCCGTGATTGCCATCACGGGTGTGACGCGGAAAGGACCACACAACCAGAATCGATCACGGCCCAGCCGTGAATATGGTCATGTCCGTGACGTGCCCTGTTGCAGTTGTTAAAAAAAAACAAAACAAAACAAATTTCATCATCACTCTCTGGTCAATTCATGCAGCACCCAACACCACCTAGGTAAGTTGTTCCATTTTTCTTCTCTCTCCGACTTAATTATTTACATTGGGGACAACGTAAGTTTTTAAGCTTGGGGTAGGGGTATTATTTTTGCATATTGCATTCTTCATATTGCATTCATGTGTAGTTTTACATGATCACATAATTAGATTGCCCCTTGTTTAGAAATTGCATCCAATTGTGAGAACTTTGTGCCAAATGAATTGAGACAGTGAATTTTTGAACCCAATTTTTGTATTCTTGTGATAGGCTAAAACTAAAATTCTAGAGATGATCTTTTGATAGTTGTTAATTAGCATGTGGTTCCTTGGATTCTGTGTTTCTCATTGATTTCAAACTACTAAATGTGAGATTTTTGAGTCTAAAAGGGGTATTCACCAAATTTACCCCATTCCTTGTGATTGAGTGTTTTCTTCCTCATAGATTGTATTCTCTAGAACTTGACTTGAAACCGTTTTGAAACTTAGAAATTTTTGAAAATATATTTGAAAATGATTTAGGCATTAGGTATTTTTCTGGCCTTCTGAGCTTTGACTGATTAAATGCTACCCCTTAGTTGCCCAATTTTGAGCCTAATAAAAAAAATATGCTTTTCTTTGTACCTTGATTGTTTTTGATAAATGATGCATGATATGACACCTTTTAAAGTATTGGAAAAAGGGCAAAATGGTAGTTTGAAAAATTGTGGGATGAGAAAAATAAAGTAAGAAATAAAATGAAAAAAAAGAAAGAAAGGTGGAAAAGTGAATTTAAAGCCCAAAAAGGTATTTTAGAAGGTTGTCGTGCTTTGCATTGTTTGATGTTTTCCATTAGCCTTCTTGAATTTTCCTTTTCTTGGTTTCCCCACCTAATGATTAATCCCATGGCCCCATTACAACCAAAATGAAAGACCTCTTGATTCTTATCTGTTTTCATTAATAAAGTAGAGATTTTGGTTAATAGTCAAGCTTATGGTAGGGTACTTCCCTTGAGGAAATTGAGCGAATTGTCATATGTCCCTAAACACTTGAGTGAGGTGAGAAGAGTGCCCGAATTAGTGAGAAGTATGAATTTAGGGAACCTAAGCTTCTAATTGGACTTGAAAATTGATTGTCTCTTGGTTACGTATTTGGATATGCCTGTTACTTGGATTTGTAGCTCGGGTTCTTGGTTGACTGTACATGCTCTAACTGTTTATCTTCTCTGGCCTTGGTTATTGCTTGAGGACAAGCAAAATCTTAAGCTTGGGGGTAGTTTGATGAGTGTGATTTCACATCATATTTCATTGTCATTTTGCATACATTTTCATGGTAGATTAGGCATTTTTGTTTAGTTATTTGTTAGTTTTTCCTTTAGGACGGGTAAGGTGGTTTTGTGGTGTTTGTGTGTAGGAATTGATTATGAAAATGCTTAAGTCCAGTTGATTTGAAGTTTGCTTGAAGATGGGACTTGAAAAGTATGAAAAATAAGCAAGGCAGAAGCCATCACGGCCTGGGGGTGATGGCCACCATGGCCATGATCGCGTAGAATGAAGAAAAAAGGAAGAGTGCACAAGTCAGAAGATGTCACGGCTTGGCCGTGACAGCCATCACTGCCTAGCTGTGACAGACCAATCAGCACAAGAATTCACAAAGCAGAAGCTGTCATGGCCTGGCCCTGACAGCCGTCACGGCCGTGACGCTTAAAATCTGGGATTTTGGGATCTGATTTTTATCTGATTTGTAATTGCTTTAATCCCAAGTTAACCTACACTATAAATAAGGGAATTAGGCTCGAAAATAGGGGATCTTGGCTGCTACCTTAGGCTTAATTTTAGGATTTCTCTTCTTCTCCAATTTCTTCTTTTCTCTTAGGATTTTTATGCTTTTGTTAATCAAGATTGCTATGACCATGGCAATGCTTGAGTAGTCAATTTATTTCTAGGAATTGGGGCTATGCCCAAGACTTGTTTTATGTTATGAATTGATGTTTTCCCTTTTGTTAATTTCAATTTCCTTTAGATTTGGTTCTTATTGTGCTTCATCCATGTGAATTGATTAATCACCTATTTGCATATCTTAGATGTTCTAGGGAGGAACTGAGAAGTGAACCTAGGTATTGGATCCATAAGAATTGAACTTAGGACTTAAATCACGAGAGTTAGAAGCGGTCCTTTAAGTGTTCATTGAATTGTCACAAACCTTAATGGGTTCAATTTAAATACAATTACCACGAGAGTAGGGGTTGGTTTAATTGGGTACGATTCTTGTATCTCGAGAGGGAACATTCACTTTATTAGGATAAATTTACCTTCAAAGCGTTTTGATAATTAACAAGAGGGGTAGTAGTCAATTTAGTAGCATAAGCAGTCTTGTTGGTAACCCAATTCCTGGAAATCTATTTTAATTTGAAAAACTCCAGATTTGATTTGCTTTGCGATTCTATTTGATTGCGTTTTAAATATTTGATTTGTTAGTTAATTCTTATTTCAAAAACAAAATCTTTTTCTTGTTTAGTTTAATTAATTGTTGTTTAAGATCACGGTCTCTGTGGGTTCGATCTTTTTATTACTTGACGACGAAGCAGTTCACTTGTGGATTCACGCTATCACCTATCATATAGGAGTATAGATGTATTTAGTCGTTTGTTTGTTAATTTGTTGTTATGATTTGTTGAAGGATAAATTATTGTGTGAATCATGTACGTGTTTTGTGGAAATCGGACGCTTGACGAAACTTTGGTTGGCAAGAAAAAATCTTCAAGAGGTAAGAGGAGTACCTGAGGGATTTTTCCAGTAGCTATATGTAATTTGTTTGTGGTCTGTATTCTTTATTGGGTGTATTTGATATTTTACGTAGTTAGCATTATTTGCTTTTAAATTATCTGCTTTTAATTATTTAATTATCTGCATTTAATTGTGATTATATGATGTTGCATGCCATTAATTGCTATTTGCTATATTATTGGCATGAAATGATTTTTGATGTTGATTGTGGATTGGAAAGCCTGACAATGGTCAGTGCTCAATTAATTATGAGGTTAAAAGCGTTAATAAGCTTTTCATGAAATAATGAGTTTTAATTAGTGGAAAGTAATAATATATTATTACTTAATGTTTTGTTTGGTGAAAAATGGGAAATAGTGAAAAATATTATTATTTTAATGATTTAACGGCGTAAGAGTGTTTTATGAGTCAGAGTGAGGACGTAACCGTGAAAATATTTTTGCACTGTTAGTTTATACGTTAGAAATTTCTAAATATTAGAAAATGTTATTTTAAGAAAATAGTTTCAAAAATAATTTTATTATGGTGTTGGAAAATATTATTTTACTAGAAAAGTCATATTTGGATTTAAAACGTTTTTAAAACGTCAAACGTCGGACAATTCCGACAATAATTACAGCAGGATTATTAAAAACGGTAATGTTGGTTAAAACAGAGAATTTGTCTCAAAGCAATATTTTCAAGTTCAAAATATTGATTGTTGAAAGAAAATGAATTTTAAGTGATTTTGATGATTTTATAAAACGAATTTCCAACGTGAAAGGATTTTCGATAAAGTGGATTTATACAACGGGTTATTTCCGACAACTTGGATAAGTTGAGGAAACTTTGTTTTTGGATTTGTGTTTCACAGAGCGAAAATGTTGTTAAATTGAAAGACGAACCTAGCTGTCGAGATGTCGGTGTCTAGTGTTCTATGATATGGACCCGGGGTCCAAAAGGTGAAGTTATGGACTAGGTGTCCTGTAAAATCTATATTGATTTTTGTGCACCAAAATCTACGAATCTAAATCTGGTGCTCGGGTCTAGATTTCGTGATTTGCACATTTTTGACTTGGAGTCTGTTTGGTTGGTTTGGACTTGGAGTCCTTTTTATTGGAATGGTTGTTTAACTTAAATGTTTAAACCTTGGTTTGGTCGTGAGCCTTTGAGCCTCGACAAGGAAAGATTGACACAAAGAAAATGGCGTGAACAAAACGTTTTACATGCATTTTTGGGCAGACATGCCTCTGCATAGACTTGAATGCTTGATAGCAAGTATTCATGAAGTTTGCATCACTGTGCCTTGATGAATATATGACCAAGAAACCATATACTATGAATAGTACTCACTGTGCCTCGTTTTGGACAGTGATATGGTTAATTTGAACTCTGCCTTATTGGCATTGATTCTTCCTTATTTGGCAACGAGCCTGATCAGCTCATTTATTTGGAATTTGGTGTTTGAAGCTCCGGAGATTAGGTACAAAAGTTAGTTGATGAATATTGAAGTGTCATGGTTTTTTAAACAACGTAGACTGTCGAGTATGAAACCCTTTGATAAATATATTGTTTATCTTTGAATATTCATGCTAAATGGTATTTGAGAGTCGTGCATATGATTATTGTTTTAAAATCCATATATTGGAACTCATCCTTACAATATATCAGGTTTTATTCGTTTTTGCCGCTGTACCTTGGTACTAGCAGTAGATGGTGCGGAGGAGGTTTTAACTTCTATCGGGGATACTAATCTTGATCCTTGAAGAGGTCGGTAATGGTGGTGAGAACTAAAGAGTTCTTCCATTTGGTGTTTTGTAGAGTGACCAGCTTAGGAGTCTTGGTTGGGTTGTATATTTATGAAGGTAGTTAAATGTGGTGTTGTAAGTTAAGTTTTGGTATAATTTTCTCTTTTGAAAATGGAAGCTCTTTGAGAAAAAAGTGTATGTCGTGGCAACCTAGTTATGAATGTGTTGAGATATTCAGTATAATCTCACTGCTTTAATGTGTGTACCATGTTTCCAGAGTTTTCCGCAACAGAAAATTTTTACTCTCGAGTTTTCTAGCCTAAAGTAGATTAATTTTCCGAAAGTAACCAGCAAAATTCTTTTTAGTTTATTGCTGCACTTGTTTACATAGTAATGCCCAAGGGGCTGTTACACTCGTTAGCAAGACCCTTATATATTTTATATATTTCATTTTGTTTTTAGAATCGTAACCGAAGTGAACTGGTTGATTTGATTTGGATTTCTTGAAAATAATTGTGAATTTGGTTCGAGAGAAATGGATTTTCTTTTCCATACAAAACCAAATCAAACCAACCTATATACATGAAAGTCCTTTTTCTCACATTCACAAAGTCCTTTCCAGCACCCGAACGGCGCATGACTGTGAACACCTAATTTTGTCCAGGTATTTTTTCTTTTTAATTAATATTTTTGAAAAGAAAAATAAAAAAAATGAAAAAAATTAAATTTTAAAAATATTTTGCTCATTTCTCCTAGCCCATTATATCTTTAGTCCAAACCTAAGTGATAAAATAATAATAATAATAATTTTGTCAAACAAATAATAATAATAAAAACAAATGAGTTTTGAATGTTTAAAATAAAATAAAAATACGTTTTTTTGTCCTGCTTGTTGTGCTCCCACCTGTACCCTCCTTGTTTGTCGTCATCTTCTTTTTCCAGGAAAGGTAGGGGTAATGGTACACTCTTGCCTCTCTGCATCATTGCTGCACCTGCAAGGTGGTGGTAGACAAGGCTGGTATGCTCCCCACTACATGTTACACCAGCTGGCCTCACAATATTTTTGTCATCTTCTTCATTGATTTAGCTATAAATTTGGCACACAGAAAATGAACAAAGAGGAGGCGTAAACAAGGGGGAGCTTCACAAAAAATTTCTAACAATTGTTTCATCATATCTTTTCCATTCCTTTCACCTTCATCAACTTGAAACTCATCAATCTCCAACAATTAAAGAACAAACAGAACCACTCCCACCTTCCATCTTCTTCTTCATCTTAAAAACAACTCCCAAGCTCCTCCTTCCTCTTACATTTGAACTATCCATAGCCCATAAAAAAATCTCAGAACCTCATTTTCACTTTGCCTCTACTGAGAAACAGAATAGAACCTCATCCCAAGTTCCTCCTCTGTGCCACGCCATCTTCCTCGTCAGTCGCCGTCGTCACCGCCACAAACCATTGAACCCGGATCAGCATCAAAACCCATGTCGCCGCTGCCCGCTCCTTTCTCGCCGCCCATCTCCGCCTCGTGACCTCCGCAGCCTCGAACGTGTCACAATCATGGACCACTGCCGCCGCGTCTTCCCACCATCGACCAACACCACCACAGTCCGCCCGACAGCAGTAAGTAGCCGACAGCCTTCTCCACCGCACGTCACTACCAGAGCCGCCGCCGCCATCCTGCGTAGCCTCCATCTTCATCATGAAGGTTCTGTAACTTCTGTTACGTTGAGTCTTCTGTTTTTTTTGTATTTGGTTTCTTTCTAACTTTAGGGGTTTTGTGGTGTCAGCTGAAGGAATCTAAGTAACTAGTAAGGTACCCGTTCTCTTGGTTTCTACTCATGTTCTAAAATCACATATGTATCTATTTAAGTATTAATTTAAAATTATATATTGATTATTTTGCTTGGACAAAGCAACTATATTATATTAATTTTGTAGCTGTAAAATGAATAACTTCAAGAGAATTTCTACGAAGCCTTCTTAAATCATATGGTTTCAAAACCCTATGGTTCCCACATAAGATAAAATTATAATAATAAAACGATAAAATAATGAGTTTATCTGAAGAAATAGTAATAAAATTCAAAGGTATAGAAAAAATAATGGAAGAGAGTAATAAAAATATTATTCAACTAATAGAAAATAAAAATAAAATTGCAAATTACACTTATAATAGGATTCAGAAAGGACAAGGTGAAATAAATAATATAAGAGATACACTAAATAATATAAGCAAAGGTAAAGAAATAGATGAAAATAGAGATATTGAAAAAATTAGAAAAGTTCTTGAACAATTAGAAAATCTTTTAGAAACTCTAGGGAAATTAATTATCCAACATATGAAAAAGAAACTCTAGCATTAATCCGAATGTTGGAAAAAGTGATCCTAAATAACGATCTTGAATATTATCTTGAGATATATAACGATCCTAAATATTATTTATTTGATTTTAAATTCTACTGTGATCCTGATTATTATGTAGATTTTAATGGTGATGATGATGATTTGGTCTTTATTGATGAATAAAATACTACCCTAAAAAATGAATAAATTAAAAATATTTGAAATTATTAGGGTGGTACCGATTTGGTATCAGAGCTAAGTAAATAAAGTAATATAATGAATAACTATCATAGTATAGAATTTTTTTTTATATGTAAATTAAGTATGTTAGATTTAACTAATCAAAATTATTCAAGAGATTTAGTACAAGAATTAAAAGATGAAGCTACAGAAGTATGTAATTGATATATGAAATATCATTATGAATATTGTGCTTGTAAAGAATATGATAGAGAAATAGAATTAATAAAAGTAATAATTGTTAAAATAGAATCATGGATAGAATAATGAGAAATATTCTAAAGATTTTTTTAAAAAAAAAAAAGAGGAGAGAGAAAATAATGAAGGGGGTTTCAAACCCCTCCGTTTTTCAATGGTCCCATAGCAGCTCCCTAACTTCAATTCCATTTGATTTCAATATGGAATAGCAATAAGCAAACAAAGGAGAGACCACTCCCTGAGTAAAAAAAAAAAAATTTCAAAACAATGAATACATGGCTGATGTGGAGAAATTATTGCCTGCGTGATTGAAATCATCAGATGAAATAATATATAAATCTATTATATATACAAAGTTAAATGTTCTTAGGGGGAATTCTCTTCTCTGGATGATAACACATCATTAAGCCTTATGTGTCAACACGAGAGGGATTCAAGGAATAAATATAAATGCACATTAAATTCCTAATTTGACTTTGATTGGTACCTTTAATGTCTAAAAATATCTATTTTCAAATATGGGTGAATCTCTAAAATTTCGTCAGTACCAGTGAAGCACGCCATTGTGAAATTGATACCAATTTTGAAATTAATTATTGCAAAATCTCTAAAGGTGAAATCATGCGAAAATCAATTAATAACCATGCAGAATCATGCGAAATTAATACCAAGTTTGAAATTAATTATTAGAACTTATGCTGATCATGTGAAATCATACTAGATTAATACCAAATCATAAATAAACAATCATCCAGAATCAATTAATAATTATACAAAATTATGCGAAATTGATACCAAATTTGAAATTTTCAATTAAACACCATAAATAAAACCATGCAAAATCACACCTCTAATAAATCAGATAATAGAGCGAAATTCAATTCACTTCCTACGGGAGAGATTCAATGATGAATCATTAATTTACTCAAATTCAAATTTGAATTTGATTTGAACTATAAATTTTTCAAACATTTTCTGAACAAAACATTTTCTCTGCCATACTCTCTCTCACTTCTTCCGCCGTGCAGCACGACTCTCATCACTCTCTCTCAGTCACTCACGGAGAGTTGCTATAAGGTAAACACTCTTCAACCTCTATATTGTGTTGTTGATAATGTTCTCTATATTTTTTTTTTTCATGTTGCTAAATGCTAACTCTCCATGTGTGTTGATATTGCATGTCGCGAGAAGCACCACCATCGCTATAAGGTAAACACTCTTCTTCCCTCTCTTTTTTTCCTATTTACGTTTTATTTTCCATTTCTCCCTCTTAGTTTTATTTTTGTTTTCTCTCTCTCAAGTAAACTCTCTTTCTCTTTCTTTTCTCTTTTATGTTCAACCTCTCTATTGTGTTGATATTGCATGTCGCAAGAAGCACCACCATCACTATAAGGTAAGCACTCTTCTTCCCTCTTTTTCTTCTTCTTTCTATTTACGTTTTCTTTACCATTTCCCCTTCTTAGTTTTCTCTTTGTTTTCTCCCTCTCAAGTAAACTCTCTTTCTCTTTCTTTTCTCTTTTATGTTCAACTTCTATACTGTGTCAGTGATAATGTTCTCCGTGCTAACCCTTTATTTGTGTTGATATTGCATGTCGTTAGAAGCATTGCCATCACAAGCCCGAAGAGGAGAGAAGCTTGTTGGTCCTGGAATTAGATCCAAATCGATGAAGTCAGCAAGAATGGTTTTTCCATCTGATATGTATTTTTTAGAGTATTGTTGCCTTTCGTGACTATTTTTTCAAAAAGGACAATTTTTATGATTTGTTTCCTATAGTATTGAATAACTACTATGCTATTGAATGATATTGGAAACGCTCCCTTCAAAACATCTTACGTGCAATTGTTGAAAGAAAAACTGATCTCTTTGATATCATAATCATTTTAATATATTTAACTCCTATATTCAATTCAATTAAAAGCATATAATGATCTCTTTGATGGTACTTTCATTTCTTCTTTTTATTGGTTCTAAAATTAACTCTCAAGTGTTACTGATCTTAGTTTTATTCTCTTCCCTTTTTTATTTATTATCATTATTATTATAATTTTGAGTTATTTTGCAAGTGGAGACATAACATGATTCATGTTTTCAGAATTAGTTTTCTTCTTTGTGCTTTTTAAGGTTTCTTTTTTGAATTCTTAATTTTTAACTGGTGGACTAAATTTTGAATTTAAACAGTGTATGATACCATTCGAAGTCCTACCTGAATTAATTTCATATCATTTTAAATTAATGTTGATTCAATATGATTGACTTATCACTTAATATTAATTATGATTATTCTATATAATTAAATTAAAATATATGTTGATTCCATATTTTTGAAATTTATACCCTAATAGTACCATTCGAATTTGATTCTGAATTATTTCCACATTAATTTGAATTAATTTCATATCATTAAATGCATGCCTTTAATATCATTAACTGCCGGGAAAAAATTTCTGATATGAAACCCTTTAAAATGGTTATGACTGTCGGGTATGAAACCCTTTGATAAATATATTGTTTATCTTTGAATATTCATGTTAAATGGTATTTGAGAGTCGTGCATGTGATTATCGTGTTTAAATCCATATATTGGTATCTCACCCTTGCATGTATCTGTTTTTTTTGGTTTTGCTGTTGTACCTTAGTACACGCGTACAGAAGGTGCAGAAGAGGTTTCCAGTTTCACTCGGAATATTAGTCCCAAACCTTGAAGATGTTTAATGTCAGTTATAATGGTGAGAACAATATGGGCTTCCCCAGGAATATGTTTTATAACGACCAGCTTAGGTTTTTGAGATGTTATTGATTAATGATAGTATGTATGTTTATGGCTCGGAGAGCCTTTATTTTGAGTAGCATGTTTATGGCTCGGAGAGCTTTTCTTTTGGATGAAAATATAAATATTTCAGCAGGTGTGTATTTTGGGATGTTGGAATTACAGAGGAGACCCTGTCGAAATTTTTGTAAAAAATTTTATACCCAAGTTTTCTGACATAAAGTAAATAAATTTCCGAAAGCAACCAGTAAATTTCTTTTTAATGTATTTCTGCACGTATTTACAACTTAATGCCCAAGGGGGTGTTACACTTCTGGCGCGAAGGGCATGACAACGATGCTACTGGGCGATGAAGGGGCGTCGGGCCTTCCATCTTCGCTTGTGTCATGACAGTGCTGCGGTAGGGGCCTCAAGGAGGCGCGACGGCAGGACGCGGTGGCAGGGCGAGACTGAAGGAAGGGGCACACTTTCTAGGCTGAGGAGGGTTTCAGGACTGAAGGAAGGGACTGAAGGAAAGTCACTTTCTTTTTGAATTTTTTAAGTAAGATATTGATTTTAAATCACAGTCGTCCATTCTTTTTTTATCCACGTGTCATTCATCTGTGATAGCAACTGGACTCTCCATAATTCCTTCTTGGACTAGAGAGGATCTGGTTCCATGTTTGGGAGGATGGAGTGTGATAGTTAATGAAATGAAGTGGTGTAAATTCATTCACTCATTATTTGAGAGTTTCTTCATTAATGGAGTGGGATGGCTTAGGATGGTAACCCAAACCACTCGACTCCATCCAAACTCTCTCATTTTCATACCCTCCAAAATTGGGGGTTTGGAATTTTTCTTCACTCCCTCATTAAACTTACAAATAATGGAGTAATATGTTTTTCCCTTTCGACTTCACTCTATTACTAACAATTCCATTACTAACCACCTTACTCCATCCTTTTAAAAACTCACAAACATAGCCTAAAAGTGGAGTTTGTCCTTACATTTTGATTCATGAAATATTTTATTTCTAACTACATTTTATTTTTTGGAATTTTATTTTCATAAATATTTCTTTCTCACGCTCACAAATAAAAATGAAATTTGTAAGTTTCATTCACTAATTTTTATTCCCGGACATCTTTTATGTTTAATTTTTTTTTTCCTAAAACTTGTAACAAAACATGAGAAACTTTTGTTTCCATGTCCACGTTCCCAGAAATATTAAATATTTTGATCGATTCCAAACATGACCTCTTTTATAAGTTGAATCAAATTTGGACTCTTTTTTATTATTATTATTATTGTTGTTGTTGTTGTTGTTGTTGTTGTTGTTGTTGTTGTTGTTGTTAAATTGATCTATAAATTAAATAATTATATAACAAGTCTTGTTATATAATTATTTAATTTATAGATCAATTTAACAACAACAACAACAACAACAACAACAACAACAATAATAATAATAATAATAAAAAAGAGTCCAAATTTGATTCAACTTATAAAAGAGGTCATGTTTGGAATCGATCAAAATATTTAATATTTCTGGGAACGTGGACATGGAAACAAAAGGAGGCAATGAACTTCTTTTTTAAGGGAATGAATGGCGATGGATCTCAGTGCCCCTTCTACATAAAAGACTTCCAGAGGTGCCCCTTTTTTAGAAACATTGATATTGTTTAAGTAACTTCTCTCAATGACTTTGAATTGCCTTTGGTTTAAGTATCCTCTTTCAAATATTTATATTTTAACTTTTTTTTTTGGTTAATGAATTTCCTTTTGTTTTTAAATTATAGGGATTTATCAAGCAACTTATTGAAAGGTGCTATACCTTCCTCTATTGGCCGTCTCTCACATTTGCAAGTTATGTAAGTTAATTTGGTTTATAGCTCTGTGGTATAAATTGATAACCTTAGCTTTCTCTTAATGCCAATCCTGCTTGTCTTAGGAACTTGTCTACCAATTTCTTTTCTGGTGAAATCCCTGACATTGGAGTACTTAGCTTGCTAACTGGTATGTACTCTTGCCTTGTAAAGTTTTGTGGTTTGACTGATATGTTGTAGCCTTTAGACCAAAGGGATTTAAATTCTATTAGATTTTTGTAACAATAAAGTTAAGACTATTCTTCTTATGCTCTACTCAGGGCTGTTGCAATGCCATATCAGGTTGGTTTTGTGAAGCATCTTGTATAGTGTTGCATACCATTACATATATTTGAGAGTATCCCAAGTCTCTTTTAAAACAGAGAATGTTAAATGTTTTTTAATCTGAAATCTGACTTTTAAATTGATGAATGGATACCTCACATAGAACTAGAAGTTATGAATGTCTAGATTGTTATAGTTGTTCTAACTAGTTAAATTTTGAACCTCATATCCCTTGATTTTCTGCATTTGCTGCTGTAACAGAGAGCTAGAGACTTTGTGAGTTGAGCTTGATTTGAACATTTGGTTGTGAATTCTGAACTAAATCCAGGAGCACCTATTGTCAAAGACTTGTGTCCTTTAGAGGTGAGTTGTACTTCATAGTATTTCATTTACAATTTTTTCCCAAGTTAAATGGTTCTTAAGAGTGAATAGAAAATATACATATAGAGAAGGACATAGTATAAAATATACGCATGAATTGCACATTTAAAATTGACTGTAACACTTGAAAAATATATTTATCAGATATCAAGGACCACCCCG